>RJWJ010037114.1:0-15712 GCA_004363605.1 Indri indri | reverse complement strand
AATTAACAAATACATAAATGATAAAGTTATGGGCAGCATATTTTAAATTAAGATTGCTATCCTAAATGTTCAAGAAATAAACACAATTTATGCTTGTTCAGAATTGGCAGAAAACATTTGAAACTGGACTCTTCTCTTGCATGAAACTTTATCTCCACTCAAGGTGAACACAGAGTTCTTCCCTGGGGTTAGGAATAACAAGGATGAATGAAATCTTCAGATAATTCAAAAGTTTAATTTAGTTCACAGTTCCAATTTCCTCCCCTAGTAAATCATATTGCTGCTGTTAAAAAGTAGGAAACATGACTAATTTAGTTTAGTTATTTTTCCAACTCCTGCTCACACATTAATTTAATGAGCAATGAAAGTCAGTAAAGCAGAGCACAGGAGAGAGAAGAGAAAAAAAAGAGAACATCAGGAAAAAAGAGTCTACTAGCTGAGTAATCATTCCCTGAATTAATGAAGAGGGCACTGGCAAAATTGGAATACAAAACAATGCTGACAGACTGAAAAGACTCTTTTAATGGTACTATTAAAATGCCTACTGAAAGAGTGACCACTTTTTATTCACAGACCCCAGCTGTTTGGAAAATGTGCACATGCACACCATCGAAGTAAGGGAAGCAACCAGTTTATATTGTTAGTAATGATATTCCATGGTGGGACCTTTGGACTATTTCTTATCTTAAGCAAAAGTGATTCCAGAAGAGTACTCTGTCATCATATTGCTAAGCACAAAGTAGATCCAGAGCAATTGTTACTGCACAGATGAAAGAATAACAAAATGAAGAAATGGCAGAAAGAGGGATGTCACCTTTGATGTTAGCCTAGTTCTTATTTTATGTCCTGGTTATTCTATTGTGCCTAACTTCTTAATTTTGTCAACTGTCAAATACCTCATTTCCTCTGGGACTAAGATCTTCTTCCTATCCCTTATTTTGTTTCACTCCTGCTCGCTAATGATGGAATTCTCTGATGCCGGCTGCCTTCTCAATTACCTAGTTTCTAAGTTCTGCCTACTCTTGGATCCTCTGTTGAACTCCTTCTTCTACCATACTCCTTAACTACATGTGGAGGGCAAATCAAATCCACAGCTGCTGATTTCCTGAACGCCTGTCTGTTGTCCTGTCTACTTCCTCCCTGTTGGCTCTGGCCCCACAGTCCATCCCACTGTCTCCAGTTTCTCTGCCCCACCACTCCAGATTTGTATGGTGTGGCCTCAAGGTATGTTCATAAATGTGAATCTATTTAAACAACTAGGTATTTTTAAATAAATACTAACTGCACAAATATCATTAGCATCTAAACAAGTTTGTGAAGATACTCTTAGTCCACGAGAAGACTCCCCACATAGAGCCAGGCAATGTAACCACTGGAAGAGCTCTACATAACTACAGGGTTCCCAGAGGTTCTAGCTCCAGCTATCTGGGGTGAAGATTCTGATGCACAGTCAGGCTCAGGGACCACAGGACTATGTGTCATAGTCTTCACATTGAATAGGCATCTGAACACCAGCTGTGATTCATCTGATCAAAGCAGCTAGGAGAGCTGTGCTGTAGTTTCTATTATTCCTTACTTCAGATATTCTGTTACATCTTAGACTTTTGGAAATTTTTTAAAAGAATCCAACTTTTTTTTAAATTTCAGCATATTATGGGGGTACAGATGTTTAGGTTACATATGTTGCCCTTGCCTCCCTCCCCCACCATGTCAGAGCTTCAAGTGTGTCCATCCCCCAGATGGTGGGCATCGCACTCATTATGTATGCATATACCCATCCACTCCTCCCTACTCCCACCTGCCTATCACCCAATAAATGTTATTCTTATATGTGCACTTAGGTGTTGATCAGTGAAACCAATTTGCTGGTGAGTACATGTAGTGCTTATTTTTCCATTCTTGGGATACTTCACTTAGTAGAATGTGTTCCAGCTCTATCCAGGAGAATACAAGAGGTGCTATATCACCATTGTTTCTTACAGCTGAATAGTACTCCATGATATACATATACCACATTTTATTAATCCACTCGTGTATTGATGGGCACTTGAGCTGTTTCCACATCTTTGCAATTGTGAACTGTGCTGCTATAAACATTCGAGTGTGGGTGTCTTTTTTATAGAGTGACTTTTGTTCTTTTGGATAGATGCCTAGTAATAGGATTGCTGGATCAAATGGTACTTCTACTTGTATCTCTTTAAAGTATCTCCACATTGCTTTCCAAGGAGGTTGCACTAGTTTGCAGTCCCACCAGCAGTGTATGAGTGTTCCTATCTCTCCGCATCCATGCCAACATTTATTGTTTTGGGAATTTTTGATAAAGGCCAGTCTCACTGGAGATAAGTGATATCTCATTGTGGTTTTGATTTGCATTTCCCTGACGATTAGAGATGTTAAACATTTTTTCGTATGTTTTTTGGCCATTATTCTGTCTTCTTTTGAAAAGTTTCTGTTCATGTCCTTTGCCCACTTTTTGATAGGGTTGTTTGATTTTTTTCTTGTTGATTTTCCTGAGTTCTAAATAGACTCTAGTTATCAGCCCTTTAGTGGATTTGTAGCATGTGAAAATTTTCTCCCATTCTGTAGGTTGTCTGTTTGTTCTTGTGACAGTTTCTTTGGCTGTGCTGAAGCTTTTGTATTTGATCAGGTCCCATTTATTTATTTTGGTCTTTGCTGTGATTGCCTTTGGGGTCTTCTTCATAAATTCTTTGCCTAGGCCAATGTCCAGAAGAGTATTTCCAATGTTTTCCTCTAGAATTCTAATAGTTTCACTCCTCAGGTTTAAATCTGTTACCCAGCGTGAGTTGATTTTTGTGAGAGGTGAAAGGTGTGGATCCTGATTCAGTCTTCTACATGTGACTATCCAGTTTTTTCAGCACTATTTATTGAATAAGGATTCTTTTCTCCAGTGTATGTTTTTGTCTGCTTTGTCAAAGATTAGATGGCTATATGAGGATGATTTTATATCTAGGTTCTCAGTTCTGTTCCACTGGTCAATGACTCTGTTCTTGTGCCAGTACCAAGCTGGTTTGATTACTACAGCCTTGTAGTATAGTTTGAAGTCTGGTAAATTGAGACCTCCCATTTTGTTTTTATTGTCTAGAATTGTTTTTGTTTTTCTCTGGTTCCATATGAAGCATAAAATTAATTTTTCTATATCTGTGAAAAATGATGTTGGCATTTTAATAGGGATTGCATTGAATCTGTAGATCACTTTGGGTAGTATAGACATTTTAACAATGTTGATTCTGCCGATCCACAAGCATGATATGGTTTTCCACCTGTTTACATCCTCTGCCATTTCCTTCCTTAGTGATTCATAGTTCTCCCTGTAGAGGTCTTTTACTTCCTTAGTTAAATATATTCCTAGGTACTTTATTTTCTTTGTTGCTATTGTGAAGGGTATTGAGTCTTTGATTTGGTTCTCAGTTTGACTGTTATTGGAATATTTGAATGCCTCTGATTTGTGTGTATTGATTTTGTATCCTGAGACTTTACTGAATTCATTTATCAATTCCAAGAGTCTCTTGGTTGAATCCATGGGGTTTTATATCCATGATATAATATCATATCATCGGCAAATAGTGAGAGTTTGATCTCTTTTGCTCCCACTTGTATGCCTTTAATTCCACTGTCTTGCGTGATTGCTGTAGCCAGAACTTCCAGCACTATGTTGAATAGAAGCGGAGATAGTGGGCAACCTTGTCTGGTTCCAGTTCTAAGTGGGAATGCTTTCAATTTTTCCCTATTCAGTATGATGTTGGTTGTGGGTTTATCATATATGGCTTGTATCATTTTTAGGTAATTCCCATCTATGTCTATTTTGTTAAGCGTTCTTATCATAAAAGGGTGTTGAATTTTGTCAAATGCTTTTTCTGCGTCTATTGAGAGGATCACATGGTCTTTGTTTTTGCTTCTATTTATATGGCGAATTACATTTATAAATTTGCATATGTTGAACCAACCCTGCATCTCTGGGGTGAAGCCCACTTACTCATGATGGATTATTTTCTTAATAAGCACCTGGATTCAGTTAGCTAGAATTTTGTTAAGAATTTTTGCATCTATATTCATAAGGGATGTTGGTCTGTAGTTTTCTTTCTGGTTGCATCCTTCCCTGGTTTTGGTATCAGGGTTATATTGGCTTCATAAAATGTGTTGGGGAGGATTCCATCCTTCTTGATGTTGTGGAATAATTTCTGCAGGATAGGCACCAATTCTTCTTTGCAGGTGTGGTAAAATTCGGGTATGAAACCATCTGGTCTGGGACTTTTCTTTTTAGAAAGGTTTTTTATTGCTGTTTCAATTTCAGTCCTTGATATTGGTCTGTTCAGGAATTCTATTTCTTCTTGGTTGAGCCTAGGGAGGATGTGTGTTTCTAAAAATCTGTCATACAATTCTAAATATATATGTACCCAACTTAGATGCACCCAGATTCATAAAGCAAACTCTACTTGATCTAAACAAATTGATAAACAGCAACACCATTATAACCGGAGACTTCAACATCCCACTGACAGCACAGGACAGATCCTCCAAACAGAAAATTAACAAAGAAATAATGGACTTAAACAGAACCCTAGAACAAATGGGCCTGACTCACATTTACAGGACATTCTACCCAAAGACCACTGAATATACATTCTTCTCATCAGCTCATGGGACATTCTTTAAGATTGACCATATTCTAGGACACAAAGCATGTCTTAAAAAATTAAAAAAAATAGAAATTATACCATGCATTTTCTCAGATCACAGTGGAATAAAATTAGAAATCAACCCCAACAGAAACTCTCACCTCTACACAAAGTCATGGAAATTAAACAACCTGCTGCTGAATGATTACTTCATAAAAGAGGAAATCAAGATGGAAATCAAAAGATTCTTTGAACTAAATGACAAAGGAGACACAAGTTATCAAAATCTGTGGGACACAGCTAAAGCAGTCATGAGAGGAAAGTTTATTTCCATAAATGCCTATATCCAAAAGTCAGAAAGATCACAAATAGACAACCTAATGAATTGACTCAAAGAGCTGGAAAAAGAAGAGCAGACCAACCCCAAACCCAGCAGAAGAAGTGAAATTAATAAGATCAAATCAAAACTAAATGAAATTGACAACAGGGAAACTATATGGAAGATTAATAAAACAAAAAGTTGGTTCTTTGAAAAAATAAACATAATTGACACACCTTTGGCTAGCCTGATGAAAAGCAGAAAAGAAAAATCTCTAATAAACTCCATCGGAAAGAAAAAGGGAGAAATTATAACCGATGCCATGGAGATACAAGATATAATTTATGAATATTACAAAAACCTTTATGCATACAAACTAGAATCCAACTTTTGAATGTAGAATGGTAGAAAACAAGATGGAGGTTTTTTAAAAAAATAAAAATACAGCTACCATATGATCCAGAATTCCACTTCTGGGTTTATACCCAAAAGAATTAAAAGCAGGGTCTTGAAGAGATTTTTCACACCCATGTTCATAACAACTTTATTTATAATAGCCCAAAATGGAAGCAACTCAAGTGTCCATCTATGAATAAATGGATAAGAAAATGTGGTGTGTATATATTTATGTATAAATATGCACACATACATACACATTAATACATATATATTATGAAATATATCATCCTTTAAAAAGATAGAAATTCTGACACATGCTACAATATGAATGAACCTTGAGGACATTATGCTAAGTGAAATATGCCATCACAAAAAGACAAATACTATATGATTCCATTAATATGTGGCACTTGTAATAGTCAAATTCATAGAACTTTAATTAAGAATTGTGGTTCCCAGGAGCTGGACGGAATGAGGAATTATTGTTTAATGTTGTTTAAAGTTTCAGTTTTGCCAGATCCAAGGAGTTCTGAAGATGGTTGATGGCGATGGTTATATAGCAGTATCAATACACTTAACACCACTGAACTATACACATAAAATGGTTAAGATGGTAAATTTTTTGTTATGTGTGTTTAACCACAATTGAAAGAATTTTTAGAAATTATACTGCTTGTCTAAAAATGAGAGAGAAAGAGAGAGAGAGAGAGAGAATCTCACTCTCGTGGTCTTTTGTTCCTAATTCTGAGATGCTGTGTCAGAATACATTCAAACTGCAAAGTCAAAATGAATTTTCTTAAGCTAGAACAATATTGTTGTCGGATCTTGCTCAGTAGCATGACATTCGATTAATATTATTGAGTAATTGCCATATTCAAGGCACTATATTAGGTACTTTTGGCAGGGTATTGAGGGGTATGTGGGAACAGAAGGCTGTATAGGATGGCATCTCAGGCATGGTAAAATTTAAAATATACTTGAAGGGTTAAAATACATACACGAGTAACTACACTGTGGGCTTGGATGCTATATGAAAGGGAAAATTACATGTCATGGGAGAACTTAGAAGGGAAGAGGTCACAGTCAGTTTAGGGGCTAAGAGATGACTTAATGGAAGAGGTGACAGCTGATTTGTGTCTTAAAGGCTGGGGAAGACATTGGCAGGCAGACATGTTTGGCGGCTGTTCCGAATACAAAGAGCAGTAAGTGGAAAAGCATAGCCAGTATTGCAAGAGCAGGGAACTGTTTGGGCTACGGAATAAGAGACACATAGCCTTTTGCAGACAGGCACACAAGGTGGGTTGGATCCACTTTGACTTCATTTGAGGCAATAAGAAACCATTAAAGGTTTTTTTTTTTTTTTTTATCAGAATAATCACGAAAATAGAGCTTTTCTAAAGAATTTTAAGATGTAATCTGCAATGGTATCTTTGAATGGATTTGAGAATGTAGGTGGGGTATCAGCCAGGAAATGATTACAAAGGTGTGTAGAAATTAATGAGCACTTGGAATACAGAATTGACTGTAGAAATAAAAATAAGGAGAGGGGATGAGATGTTATGAGAGGAATTAGAAAGGGTATGGACCAGTGAAAGAGCACCAGCCTGGAAGTCAGGAGGCAGGTTCTAATTTGGTCTTACTAGCCCCTTCTTTGTGTAATCGTGGAAGGTCATTTGACGTTTCAGAGCTTTGGTTTTCTCATCTTTAAAATTTGGAGGTTAGACAGGATAATTTCAGTGGCAATCTTTAGCACCAACATTCCAGGATTCTAAACTGAACTTATGGTTTTGAAGAGTCATCTCAAGAGAAGTGATGTTCAAACCCTAAATCACCCAGGACGTGAAAGTCAAGGAGGAGATATGAATCATCCTAAAAGACCCTTATCTCCCTTCCCTGGGTATGGTAAACATGCTATCTCTCATCACAATTGTGCTGACAAAGGGAAATGACAAAGGGAAACATACAAAGAAAACAAAGAGAACAGGCATTTGCAGTAGGGAGCCCCAGATGTAGCCCTCTCTAACACCCAGGCTATGCTTTTTCTCTCACAGGAAGTTAATGAAGCTGAGTCTGCCCTGACCAGATTTATTTGTGCCTCTCCAGAGAATCTGTCTCCTTCAATGCTCTCCATGTCCACACCATGGTTGTGAGGCAAACTTGACTGGCCATTGCTCTGGCAGGAGAGCAGCACCGGGGAAGGGAGCAGCTGAGCTTGCAGAATACATCTGTTTTTATGGTTCCCTGCTTGTTGGCCTGCGTGATGGCACCACATCACTCTGGCAGGTCCAGCAGCAGGTGCGGGACCACTGTTGTGTTGCCCAACTCTGCAACAATAAAAGCGGGGCCAAGAAAATGGCAGCTGCTTAGCTGAGCATGGCAGTGGTGAGGGATTGTTTGTAGATGGCTTTGCAGCTGACATCAAACACAAATCATTATTGTTTATGAAGATGCTTTCTCCTGTCATTTAGCTTTCCACTGTTGAACAAAAAGATTAAAGAGCCAAATGAACACAATATTTGGTTTGGTGCTGTTCTTACCCATAGTCTAGAACTTCAAGAAAGCTTGATCCAAAACCAGCTAATTTTTGGCATGCCCTGGGGCTTTTAAGCTCCTCTGTTAATGACCTAGAGTCAACCAGCTACTAAAGAAGGCCCACCTGGCCCTCAGATCCATTTTACCCCAATGACAGTAGTGCTCTACCTTTTCCCACTGTTATTAAAGTATTGATATGGGTCCTACTACTTTTCTCAATTAAATAATAACTCATGTCTATTCCAGTTTATCAAAAAATGTCATTCTTACCAGATCTCAATAAAAAGTGAGTTTATTTCGGCTATTCTTAAGATACCTTTCAGAATATTAGTCTTAGGAGGTTATGTAATTTACAGTTTGGGTTTAAAGAGGATCTACTGTATAGTAAATTCCCTAAGAGCAGGGAATTATTTTCTATCTTGTTTACTGATGGCTAGAACTGGCTCTGGCACACAGTAGATGCCCAATAATTATTTGTCAGATGAATAAAAATGATGGCTCATGATGGTAACCAGGCCTTCAAGATTGCAGGCCAGAAATCTTCAGAAATTTGTTACTATCTCTACACTAAATACTCTGTTTAGGACTTACTGTCTGTCATAGAAACAAAGTTCTCTATTAGCATTCATCGTTGCGGTCCAGTAAAAGTTTGCTTTGAAGGAAAACCCCAGTAGACCTTAGTAACTATTTGTCGATGATGACAGGACAGAAAAACCAAGAGGAACCCAGGGAGTTTATGACAAGATTTATATCTAGGGACAACTTTGCTGGTGGCCATGTAGACACAGGGTTGAGAATGGGGCTTGGCCTGTATATATATACTTTGTGCCTAAAGATAGTAATCTTTATATAGATTCATATATAAATAATACCCAAAGAGTTCTAATGTCCATGTGTCCTGATGTTACTTAACCGCTTACATTCTAAACTGAGCTGTATAAGACATAAAATCTTATAGATACAGTAATTCATTCTGCCAAAAAATGTTTTTTATTGTATTGTTTTAATATTTACTTAATTTAAAATTAGTCTATTGATTTAAGTTCTATTTCTTCTGAGCACCCAGAAGCCCAGATCTGGAAGGAATATTTTCATGTTTAGCAACTTTTGGGTAGATTAATAAAAAATGCATATATCAATTTGAAGAACGGCTTACTAATTATAATTATAATTACTAATTATATCAGAAAATGGAGATCCAGATGGATTAAAGAATTAAATGTTAAAAATAAATAAATAAATGAACACATAGGTGAATATTTTTGTGATCCTGGAATGTGAAATCACTTCCTGTACTGGCTTGGATAGTATCCTACAAAAATTCACATCCACCCATTACCTGTGAATGTGACCTTATTTTGGTCTTAATTTTATGTTAAGTGGCATTTATATAATACAGAAAATATTGCAGCACATGAAATATCTTCGGTAGTTTTTAGTGGGATATGAAACCACCTAAAATCTTTAGTAGAAGTACACAAATCTGCAGAAAAAAGATAACTGGTACGTGATAAATTAGCATACCAGTCTATGCACAGACATTTCGGAAAGGCTAAAGAGGATCATAGTCTTAGAGGCTGAACTATAAATGCTCTTTGCCATTGTGGAGAATCAAAGCACAGGGCATTGCAGACTGTAACGTAACACAATCAGCAAGGTAACCCAAGGAGGAAACATGTTGAAAGCCAGTGTAATTGAAGATCACTAAAGAATCAAATGTGACTACTGAAAAGTACTACTAGGAAAGTGAGTGGTGAATAAGCAGGATCCTGTCAGTACAACCTCTCTAGGAAAGAGAGGGACAATGTGGACATGCGTAAGGTCAGAGCACTAGGTAGAGTGTCCACGCTTCTGAAAGCTAGGTCTGGGAAAAGATGTGACATGAAAGCAAACAGGTGGACTAATTGAGGACCAAAACAAAACAAAACAAAACAGAACAAAACAAAAAAAAACGCTGAAAGGCTTCTTGCACTACAAATACGTTTTGTGCAGCTGAGCACCACCTGATAAATTGGTGCATGATTTCATCTGAATAAAATTATGTAAGTCTTTGATGGGGGCAGGGAATGAGGATTATTCAGTAAATACTAAGATTTCCAAAAGTGAGAAGTACTTATTTTGCAATGGAAATCAAGCCTGGTATTTCTTAGGCAAGCTCTAGGTCATCAAATTGCCCTTTTCAAAACTTTTCATATTTCTTTCTGTGAGTGAGACTACTGTTTTGACTGAAATAGTGTGTTTGGTATTTTACTTTTACCTTACTGCTTGAAAGAATGGGAGGACTTTTAAATTTCAAGGTAATGTACCTTAGTCTAAATAACTAATTGCTAATTATATCAGAAAACATTGGAAATCCAGATGGATTAATGACTTAAATGTTAAAAATAAATAAATAAATGAACATATAGGTGAATATTTTTGTGATCCTGGAATGTGAAATCACTTCCTGTACTGGCTTGGATAGTATCTTACAAAAATTCACATCCACTCATTACCTGTGAATGTGACCTTATTTTGGTCTTTGTACATGTAATCAAGTTTAGCTCAGGCGATATTGGACTAAGATGGGTCCTAAATCCAATCCACATATAACTGATATCCTTATTAGAAGAAGGAAATTTGGACACAGAGACACAGACATACAGGAGAGAAGACCATGTAAAGATGGAGGCAGAGGTTGGAGTGATGCATTTACAATCAAAGGAATGTCAAGGATTGCTGTCAACCACCAAAAGCCAGGAAAGAAACATGGAATAGTTTCTCCCTCAGAGCCTCCAGAAGAAACCAATCATACCAATACCTTAATTTTGAACTTCTATCCTCCAGAGCTGTGAGAAAATAAATTTCTGTTATTTTAAGCTACCCAGTTTATGGTGATTTGTTACATCAGCCACAGGAAAATAATATGCCTCCTAAATATAAAAGGAAAATAAAAATGCACACACAGACTAGTTATTTAATAAAATTTAAATATCCATATGTGAAAAAAAGAAATATAGCCAAAATTAAAAGACAAAGAACTGAGGGGAATATTTGAAACATTTATGTCAGCCATGGGATTAATATCTTTATTATATAAAGAGTCCATAGATAATAATCAAACATCCATTAGGAAGTTGTGCTAAAGATGCGAATAGTCAATTTATGAAAGAAGAAATAAAAAAGCCCAATAAACATATAAAATGCATTCCATATCCTTAATAACTAAATAAAAATAAAATAAACTATTTTTACTTATCAAATTTGCAAATACTAATAGCAAAACTGTGCATGGCATTGCTTTAAGTACTTTATGTACTACTAACTCATCTAATATTATGCTTATAACAGCCCTATGAGGAAATAGGGTTATTGTCGGTAATGTTATCTTCGTCGTATGAACAAGGAAACTGAGGTCACATATTAATATCATAAATGTAAGTTAACATTATCTTCATGTTATGAATGTGGGAACCAAACCACAAAATTAGCAAGGGGGTACTGTCATGGCCATTCACATAATTTGGCAAAATGTCTCAAGAGTTTTAAAAATAATCATATCTTTTGACACAAGAATTTCACTTTTAGGTAAATGTCCTAAAAGAAAAAAAAATGGAAAGAAACAAAGTATTAACAGGTGTTATCTCTGTGTAATTAAGATGCATTTTTTATTTTCTGTATATTTTTTATACTTTTCTGTATTTTCCAGTGTTTAAAATTTCTAGCATGCAATCTACAAATAGCACCCCTAGACTTTGGCAGTGTACACCTTGATGGCCTTGGTAATGTTTTAAAAGCAGATGAGAATTTCTGTATATAATTGACAATTTTTCTTGTGTTACTAAGAAATCAAACCTGGTGAGTAGGAAGGTTGGTAGTGGTGGTGGGCAGGGGGGCAGAGGTACTCTTTACAATATAATCCTTTGTCTTTCCTTTAAAGGCGTCAAAATCATGCAAAAATTATTTAATATTGTTTCTATTTATCCTAGATAAGTATCTGGTAGATATTTTTTCATCAGTTTTTAGGTGGAGAAAATGAAGCATATACTGTTTATCTTACCTAAAATTCAAAAACAGCTTGAATTTCAGGCCTGGAATCTTATTGCTATGAAGGCCTGGCGTGGCTTGCTTCCAGTAAGAGCATGCGTGCTCATGGCATATGTTACCATACATATCTTTTTCTAACGTATTTCCTTATCTTCATTTTCTCTTTGATTTTCCCTTAATTTATTTTAAATTTATTTTATGTTACCATACTGCATGTGTCTTCATGGGCCTCCTTAAATCTTCCCCATGAAATACGGCAGAGTATAAATAAATTATATTAATTTTTTTAAAACTTCAATCCAATGCTCATTAGCAAAATAGTGCAGTGAAAAAGAGAAACCACTTATTTTTACATGCCTAGATTTAAAAAACTAGGAATAAAATAAAATACAAACTAATAAATAAAACAAAATAAAAGCCAGTATTAATGCCTTTTAGATAAAGTGAACGTTTTAAGTGATCACCAAGTACCAATGAAAGAACTCTGTTATGTTTTGAGTGCCACTCTGCTGTAAACCCTCTTAAATCTGGGTCCCTAGGGTCGTTCCTTTCTTTTAATGGCTACACTTTGGAGACAGGTGATGGTGTATTCAATCTCCATGGCTAAATGTTTGATTTATTATTGATCTGGGAATATTCCGTGTATGAAGTTGAAAAGGAACAAATGAAACAATGACATTTGGAAAGTAGTAAAGTCTGAGGGTAAGAGTTCAGAAGAAATTAAATATGCCCTGACAGTTACTAAAAACAAATAAAAATTAGAAAGCACAAATGCACTTAGAAAAGTTCAAAAAAGTAGAGTTTCACATGTCTGAAGACGAAATAAATCATTTTATTCAATATGGCCTCCATCAGGTGGCCCAACATATCATATATAATTTTCTGCTTACCGAAAAGAAACATCAATACCTTGGCTAGAATCCAAAAGGATCCAAAGAGGGAAATCAAGATGATAAAAGGATAAGAGGATTGAGTCTGTGAAGGAAGACTAGAGAAAATTAATTTGTCCTGCAAGGAGAAAAAGAAGAATTATTCTTAAATACTTGAGAAAAAGTACCACAAATAAAAGGGAACCTCAAACAGGAGTAAGAAGCTGACCAGGCTGATTTATCCATTAGGCACAGTCGGCACCCTGCCTAGGGCCCAAGATACTTTTAGTGCCTCACAAAAAAAGGCTAAGTTCTTTTAAAAAATAGCAAGAAAAATGAATATTATAATAATGAAAATATAAAAATGGATCAAGCCTGGATTAAATTTGTCCTTATAACAACACATTCATAAAGCATAATTTTTAACATGTTTTTATGAAAATAGGGGACTACAAGGGCAAAAGTGCCTAACATTCATGAAAGAATATAGCCCTGGAATTAACCCTGCAAATTTTAGAGAAATATTAGACCTGCGTAATCTCCATGGAAGGTTGTTCAGTGCTAATTGGAGCTACTCTGGGTTGAGACTAGAAGTGGGACGAAGGTCATCAAACAAAAGCAGGAAGACTCTGACCACTCTCTGTATCTGTGAAAATCCAATGGTACTGTCTTGATGGCTTTCTATGCATAAAATTCTCATATCATTAATGCTCTCTATAATGCTCTGAGGCATGGTTTGTTATCCATTTTTTAGAGATGAGAAAATGGAAACTCAGAAAGATTACTTAATCTACAATGTTACACATTGAGCTATAGAGATGGAGCTATATAGTCAGACCTGGATCTGTGACTGTGAGCAACCAAAGTCCTTTCTCTTGCCCAGTTACTGGGCATCACAACATCCAACTAGGAAATCAAACAGGCATCATTTCCACTCACCCACACCACTCTCACCACCACTCTTCATCACCCCACCAAGGCCCCTCTTAGATTTATAAACCAACACTCCTTTAGTTTTGTCAGTTACTTCTTAGACATTCAACTACACCTTTGATACTTACATTTGCAAGTCCAAATTTTCTTTGGTATGGTCTATTATAAGAAAAGAGGATTTATCTTTGAATATAAACTTTTTTCATTGGCTGAATCTGCTCCTTTAAATGATTGAGATGGCATTGATATGAACTTAAGAGATATACAACTTTCTAAAGCTTTTTGTCTAAGAAATATATGTACTCTTAGGGAATGGAATGGAGGGGTGATGATGAGTGATTAAAGGTTATTCTCAAACAGGACATCTATTTAAAATCATGTCTTCTAGATAGGCCAAAACATATGTGACAATGTATACTTCGATATTAGAATTTCTTGGAGTTCGTTCTAGGAGACAAATCTCCAGGGAGTTGCTAGATATGTTTGTGGATTATCACATTCCTTGGCATTTCTTACTATATAGTTATAGGCTGTTATAATTGCTTATTCTAGAATGTGACTGTTTTATTAAAAGAAATGAAAAAAATTTTATTTCACAGAATTTCTCTTAGGGAGAACATCATGTATAAATATCATGTAAGTTTAGAAAAAAATATTTAGACAAACTTTTTAGTATAGAAGATGAGATCCCTAAGGGTCAATTGATTGCCCTACAAAGCATGTGCACCTTGTTACTTGGAGAGCCCTTTGGCTAAACACCATGCTGGGTTTGAGTGTGCCACGTTTGGCATGAAAAATTGGCAGAGTTGAATGGTTCTACACAAAAGATGGGGGAGTAATTTGAAGTTTCCAAGGGAAGATCCCAAAAGAGACCAAAATATCCAGCCAGAATGATTAGAAAGAGAGAGTGGGGAAGGGTGCCCAAGAAGGGAGAGTGGGGGAAGATTTTTATATATACCAAATACAATTTTTAAGTTGTTTCTCTATGAAGTTTGCAAAGCAAACCTTCTTTCTTCCCCTTTAATGTCTTCGATAAAGTCTGCATGTCTCAAAAATGCTTTGGGGAGGGAAAATTCTTTTGAAGGCATTCCAGAAGGTACTGAGTTATGAATCAGGGTTGGCCCAAGAAAAACCCAGAGACTGCAGACCTGGAGGCAGGAGCTGGAGGACCAGGGACAGAAACATCTGGGTCCCATTTAAGTTTTATTCCAAAGGCAATACCACATGCTGGGAAAAGCAAAAGCATCCACATCTCCGCCCGGCATTGAATATAGAAGCAAATTAGTGTTTCTGACAGGGAAATTTTTTAAAAGTTCTTGGAATCTTTTTCTCTAAAATCCTAAGAATCAAAAACCAAAATACATTACATAGATTCATTTTCCATTAGTGATATTTAATCATCAGTATTATAATCACATAAATCTTGTTGGTATGCTTTTGTTTTGATATATGTAAGGATTTTAACTGGAATAAGTTTAATTCAACGGTTCAAATCAATATCATACATGAATACTGATTTTTCCCCACTGATCCACATTGCTGTTAGTGTAATAATAAAGATGAGAAGTATTATTTTTATCAATCTTTTGGGAAAAAACAGCTCTCACCTAAATAGTGATATGACTGGGACATTCTCCAAGTGACTGAGTTACATTTCCTTGGTATGCTGCACACACGTTTTCCATACTCATTTGTATTATTTAGCAGTGTACTTTCTATATCCACTGTTTCACCACTCTAAGTAGATCTATGCTGGCAAAGTAAACAATTAATAGAGACATATAATCTTGGTGATCCGTGTGTCCAAAGCCCCCTCTTTTTCCTCATATAGCTTGTCTTTATGAGAATTACTGTAGGTCTACTTTCTTTATTTTACAAAGTAGCCAAGAACATAGTTGAGTTTTAGCATGTAATCTCTGGAGCTTTGTTTGCTTTCCTGCAGTAACCTGGAAGCACTGAGTCACATCTAATTAATATACTGTTGGCAGAACACAGTA
>RJWJ010037113.1:0-15714 GCA_004363605.1 Indri indri | reverse complement strand
GTGTAGTGTGCGCCGTACGAAGCCATTGCTCTTCTCTTCTGGACTACCTGACCAGTCTCCCTGCTTATATTCCTGACCCTCGTAGACTATTAGCCATACCAAAACCAGGCTGAGGGTTCTCAAAACCAAGTCACATCCTGTCACTGTTTGCTCGAAATCCTCCAATGACTCCATCACACATAGAGTAGAATCCAAAGGCCTCCAGGACCTGACTCCTGCTCTTCTCCAGTCTCCTTCCTGCCTCTCCGTCCCTAGCACACTCTCCCCCAGCCACACTGGCCTCCAGGGTGTTCTTCAAACACACACAGTCCTGCCTTGGGGGCCCTGCTCCCAGGTGCTCACGTGACTTGCCCTCTCACTTTACCTTGGTCTCTGATAAGATGCTGCCTCCTCAGAGAGGGTTTCCCTGCCATCTAAAACAGCACCCCTATCACTTTCCTCTCCTCACCTGTTTTATTTTTGTTCCTTGCACTGATTAGTACCTCACATTATAATTGATGTTTATTTGCTTAGTTTCCGATAGACTATGAGGCAATGACTGTATTCGTTTCATTGCTATAATTCCCAGACCCTGGAAGTGAGCTTGGCACAAACTAGGACTAAAAACCGTTGAATGAATGAGTGGATTCCCATCACTACCAGTTTTGTCTATTTTAAAAAAGACAAATTCTGTTCTTGCTGATTTTCACAAGGAAACAGTGTGATCTGAAAGTCTGGGACCTTATCTAGTTCCCCCTTTGTCTCTGGGTAGTCCTGGGGGTATCAATCTCTCTCAGGTCTCAGTTCATCATCTGAGAACCAGGATTGGAGAGAGGGGTTGCTCTCTAAGGCGGTGCTAGTCCTCCTCTGCTCTGTGCCCTTGGGGAATGTCAGCAAAAGGACCTTCACTCAACCAGAGCTGGGGCAGAGGAGCTGTTCTACACACACCTCTTTGTGCCCAAGAGATTGGCTTTCCTCTGCTCTCTTGAGGCTTGTTTCTTTCACATGGGTTTATCATATGGCATGGAAGCGAGGTGATGAGTCCCTGCTCTTTCAAAGAGCCTTTCATTCACCCTTCAATATAGACAGCCAGAGCCGTGCTAGACTGTAAGCGCTGGGCATATCCACTCTTCTTTCATGTTGAGCTTGTGTTGCTGCCTCGTGCCTCAGGCTCTTGTGTATTCTCCCCATGTTCCATGCCCTGTGTGCTATCTGCACCTGAATTTTTTGAAGCTTCTTACATATTCACAACCATGCTGTGATTTGGGAAAAGGGCAGAGAAGAAGAGGCAGCCCCCTGAAACATGCCGAGTCAACACCAAGAGACCTTTGGAGGTAACCGGGTAGAGAGAGATCTCTGGGGACTATGTCTGACTGTCACCTGCCCTAAGAGGAGGGAAAGGCCAGAGCTAGAGAGTGGGCATTGCACAATCTGCCCCAGTGGGGTCAGCAGAGAGTATGCAAAGCCTGAACCTGCAGGAACACCAAGCTTCCAGAAGAGGAAGCTGCCAGAAGAGGAAAAGGGAACTGCTCAATTTGGGGAACCAGTAGCACTTCCTCTAGCTCCTTTTTGTGTAAACCTCCTGGAAAATGATGCTACCATGAGTGGCCAATTGGAACTGACTCAAATCAAAAGGGCAGGTGGAAAATTCCCCACGTGTCTGACTTATGCTATTGATGGTTGGTGGGTAGCTTATGGAAGGTGGTTCTTCTCGCCCCACCCCCGACTCCAACAACTGCCCGGAAAATTTACTTCTCATCAATGTGTGGGCAGTGGTCAAAGTATTTGGTATGGTGCAATGTGCCACAGAATGACTTTTATACCATCATGACAAATGGAGGCAGAAATCAACAAGATTCCTAAGATTTGTTGTCATATTAGAGTTGACCTGAAAATCTCCGGAGTTATGTGTTTGTGATTCAGCTCACTTCAGCACATTTCAAGGCAAAAATATTCATAGTATACCCTATTTAAAACACACTTCCTGAGAGCCACTGTTATAATTATATCCTTCCTTTCTTCATTCAATATTTACTGATCGCTGGCATCAATAATTTCTGAGAACCTACAGTGAAGCCTAATGCATCTCAGACTCTATTGAGTTTAAGATCATCTTTGAAAACATTGCTTTTTCCATAATGAGAAGTATACTCACTTAGAATAAAAATAGATACTATGTGCTGTTATATAAGTCATACATTGTCACATAAGAACAATATATTCTCCTGGGGTTAAGCCTGCCTTTTAGTGAATTCTTTCTCTGTATCAGGGGTTATTAGTCAGCCATTCATCTTGCTACTTCCAAGCCAAAATTAATATTTGTGTGCCAGTGGAATTCCTTACCCTGGTGAAATTTTCATCGTGATTAGCAAACAGATTCTAAGCATATCCAGAGCAGGCATCTTATAATCTGCATTCTGCAAGGCACTGAGAGTCAGTTCACAGAATTTTTAAAGCCGAAAGGAACCCTAGAGTCATGACCCCTCATTCTACAGATGACTAACAGACATGTAGAGTGATTTGTTCAAGGTCACCAGCCAATGAGTGGTTAGGTTAGACCCAGTTTTCTGGTGTCTTACACCCCCACTGCCTTTGACTTTGGCACAGAAGAAATACTTTTTCAAAGTCTCAGTGGATAAAAATGTGACATTAAAAATACTACCTTAAACTTTCAGGGGGAAAAATCCATAGCTTAATGTATTTGAATTCATATTTAGGAAGAGATTTTATTCTAAATTACATAGCAATGATCTCTTCCTCTACAAACATTCTACATTTCTCTGGGTGATATAAACTTTTTCCAATAGTTAAAATAACTAAAAATTAGTCACCAGAGGTTTAGGCTACTTATTCATGTTAAAGTTGTCAAGGACTTAAATTTTTAAACTATAAATAAGAAACACAAAGTTCTTTTTATGTGGTTTGTTGTTTGTAAATATAGGAGAGCTACAGCCATATCTGCAAATACTATAGAGTTATCTGTAAATCTTACAGTTGAGAAGAAGGAAAACAGTATGTCTTGGAAATAGATCATGAATGGAGTCTCAAAGTTCATGGATTCACGTATGGATGCAAGAAAAGCAGCATAAACACAGAAGGAAAGTTTCTGCCTGACCCAAATTTGAGTTTTAAAAGATTTCTACATTTTAATTTAATGTCAACATAAATGAATATTAGTAATGTGAAAGTTTCTGAAAGAAGAAAATGTGATGAAAAGTTCTCTTCAAGGGATATCTCATCCCTGGTATGGGCAAATGCCTAGAATTTAGAATGTACCAGAAGAGCCTGTCATAAGCCCATAGATACCTGGTTTGAGTTCCAAAGCATGGAACTTTCAAAACTCAGAGCTTCTATTTGTAGACAAGAGAGAGGAACCAACTACACTTTCTAATTCTAGTGGTAGGTGGAAGATGACAAGCACTCTGAGTGTGTCTTTTATCAAACCCAAACGGGTCATCTTCTCTCTTTGATAGCTTGGCAGACAAGTTCTCCCATTGAGATGCAGCAAATTTGAATAACTCAAATCTGAAGTAAATCAAGCTTGTTTTGTTAGTCTCTGAAATTTACTTTTACAAAACGTCCTTTCTCCAACTCAGAACACAAAACCATCCTCCTCTTCCTGTGTAAATCACTTTCCACAATCATACCCCTCCTGTACACGGCACTTCAGGCTCACATAAGCTTATTTTTCACTTTCACTCAAAACCAGAACTTGTAAACAGGTTCCTCCTGCCCTGCTTCAGAGACCTTTTCTCATTTCACACAACTGTGGAAAGCAACAGAGGCCAGTGTGCTGGGAGGCAGCCACGGTAGGTGTATTGATAAAAGATGCCAGCGTCCCAGTTCCAACCGTGACACCCCTTTTCAATACATAAACTTCTCACCACGCTGAAACGTTCATTATGCCATTCAGAAGTAGAGGTCTAGTGGGACAATTTGCTGTAAAGCGCCTCTGTGATTATAAAGAGAAAATCAGTCGCTTATTCTGCGGGGATTGTTCATAAGACTGACAGACATGCTCAGTATGGAGCTGAGAGTCTGCACCTGGTCAGGAAACTGCAAGATGGGACAAGGGTTCCTCTGTTGCTAATAATTATGCCTTGGGTTTAATCACCAACTTCATGCCTGACAAAATGGAAGCCAAAGACAGGGGAAATGATGAAGCAATAGGTATTTAAATCATGGAACATTTCTCGTTCAATTAGCATGGTGATGAGGCGCTCCGTTTGTTAGGGATTCTAGCTGATGCCGACAGTATTTTAATTTAAGGTTAGTTGAAATGACGGCAGCCGAGTTTGAGAAGTGACATAGTACAATGAATATGTCAGTTCCCTATAGGCTGGAGATAGGCTTTTGATGGCTTGAATCATAGCTCAGAAAGCTGAAATTGAAAAAGAAAGTAATTTGCTGCCTAACTCATGCTCATAATAGTTTCTTTTAGGGAGTTAGGAAAAGACAGACAGCCTAGAGGAAGGAAACAGATGAGTCTAGTCTGTAAATGCCATTTGCATATCATTAATCAATTTAGGCAGCTGGATGGTCTGGGCCTATTACTTAGAATACTGTGTTAACCCAGCCCACTTGGTACTAGCCTCATTGCTCCATTGTACAGAGAAGACACCAGGAAGTGATCGCATCGCTGCTCCAGCTTTGTGGCTGCTGGCAACTTTAGACAATTTTTTTCAACAAATTTCACAATGACAATCACATCTCTCCCTGGAAGGCTGAGAGGGAGTAAAAGGGGTAAAAGGGCCAACTGCTATCACCTCTTAATTAGCCACAAATGTGTGATCCACGCTGTGGCATCTTCTGGGGCAAAATTTTAATTGCAAGCTGTGTTCTCCCTGGCCAGTGAGTATATAGGTAACATCTCCTATTTATGTATCTATCTATTGGTGTGTATCATGAGAATACTGATGAGTAACTTAGTATTAGCCCAAGCACTTGTTGGCTGTGTATTCTATTCCCACGTGCAGTGTGTGGGATACACAAAGAGCAGGTCTTCAGAGGACTGAGCTTCTGCCATAACTAGCCGTGTGATCTTGGGCAAATATCTCTGCACTTCAGTTTTCTCATGGGTAAAACTAAATAAAAAGGTAAATCACTAAAGTTCCCTCTAGTTCTAACATTGCATGATTTTATCATTTTTTAAAGTCGATGTGTATTGATTGAGCTAATAGTGGGCCAGATACTGTGCTATGTGCCTCCCAGGCTTTCCCTCATTTGCTCCTCCCAGCAACCCTCAGAAACAGGTACAATTACTCACCCCATTTGCAAATGAGGACACCGACGCCTAGAGAGAGAAAGTTGACACCTAATCTGTGACCTCTGAATCCCATGCCCCCGACATATGTCTGCCACGTGCCTCACAAGAACTGGTCAATGGGTATTGCTTCTTCCCTTCCTTCTTTCTTTCTCTCCTTTTTTTATTCTTTAGTAATAATATTATTGTTTTTATGAAAATACTATTTGCTTATTATTTAAAAATCCATCAGTACATAAAAGCATGAATAATAAAACAGAAATAATCCACATCTTCACCACCGAGAAAAAAATTGTTAGTATTAGGTAAGCATTATTCCAGACACCTCACTGCATATGTATACACCTAGCTGCAGCTGGTAGACACACAGACAGAAGACAGGAAAAATGGTGCAATTATTTCTAGAAATAAAGTGTGTAAAATTATATTTTACTCGATTCTAATAATAGAAAAAACTGAATAAATAAAATCTTCTGCAGGAGATAATATTTTCTAAAGAATCTCCCTAGGGTTATGAAAATAAGGTTATGAAAAACATTTAGAGAGTGGGGTTTTATCTATATATTCTTTCCATTTCAATTTCAGACAGCATTAACTAATGCTCTGCTACGAAAGATGAGGAAAGTCACACTTATTCTCACCTTCTGATTGTCATTTTTTATATTACTCTTTTTTCTTTTACTCCGTCAAGATTTTTAACATTTATCCTCTTGGCTATACTCATGATTCACAGGATTTGAAAATAGCTCCATGACTCCAGGATTTGTAGATCAGGTTTGAAGTTTCAATGGATTAATTGCTCACTCGTCTTTCCACCACGTGGCTTCTCCATTCCTGAATACTTTAGTTCCGATTCATGTTTTGGTTGACTGGAGTTTACCATCAAGTAGATTTTTCAAGAAGGACTCAGAAGTGCTGAATTCTCTAAATTCCTGTGTGCCTGGGAATATACAAAGGCTTGATACCTTCATATATGTACAAACACTTGGCTGGATTTATTATTCTTGGGTCATAGATATTTTCCCCTCAGAGTTTTATATGAGGGGACACACTGTCACTTGTCACATTGTCTCCAGATACTGTGACTGTGGGGAAGTCTGAAGCCAGCACCAGCTTTGCTCCTGTGGGTGACTTATTTTTTTCAGGCCTGATGCCTAAAGAATTCTCCCTTTATCCTTTGCTATAATAACACAATTATACCTCCATGCTGAATAATATTCATCAATTTGTCCTAAGGGAGAGAAGAGAACTCTTTTTTATTCCATAGGTCCAGTTCTTTCAGGCAAGGTAAAAGTATGCTTCCAGGTCATGGTTTGGAGCAGCAGTTCCCAACCTTTTGGCACCAGGAACCGGTTTCATGGAAGACACTTTTTCCACAAAAGGGGGGGTGGTGCAGGGGATGGTTCTGGGACAATTCAAGCACATTATATTTATTGTGCACTTTATTTCTATTATTATTGCACTGCAATATATAACGAAATAATTATACAACTCACCATAATGCTGGATCTAATGCCGCTGCTGATCTGCCAGGAGGAGGAGCTCAGGCGGTGATGTGAGCAGCGGGGAGGGAGCAGCTGTCAATACAGATGAAGCCTCAAGCTTCGTTTGCTCCGCTCACCTGCCGCTCACCTCCTGCTGTGCAGCTCGGTTCCTAACAGGCCACAGACCTGTACCGGCCCATGGCCCAGGGGTTGGGAACCACAGGTTTGGAGGATACTAGGTACATTTTTCTCCAAATAAAAATTTCCTCCCATAACCTTCTAACTAGGAAACCACTTTATCTAAAGCCATATCTTGTTCACTGTTGTTTCCCTATTGCTTTGCAGTGTCTGGCACCATGGACACGCCATAAAAATCTGGTAAAGTAGAACCCGGGATAAACTGAAGTGAGGAGGGCTGGGGAGAAGCTAGGATGAGGAGGGGCCCTGGGAGAGGAGGCAAAAAGTTTCTACGTAAACTTCACTCTCTCGCCCTGCGTTGTCTGAGGCAATATCCTTTCAAGGGTCCTATACAATTTTAGTCCACTCAGGAAAATTGCGAGTGGGGTGAACACTGTTAGTGAGGTGGTGTGTCTGCCCTCTGGTGTGGGGGTGATGGTAACAAGGTTAAAAGCCACTTTTTGGGGTCAAAACCCTCAAACTCTTTCATCTTGGATACTGATCTCTTAACTGGGTTCCTCCTGAGTCTCTCCCTGATCCGATCCATCTTTCCCACTGTCTTTGGGGTCATTTTTCTAAAAGAAACAAGCAAAACAAGTACTGATGGAGACAGTCTGCTGTCTTAGATTCGTTAGTATTTTCCTACTGCTTTCTCCTCAGGAACAAGCCAAGAAGTCCAAGTTCTTTGGGGGAAGATGCTCTCAAATCCTTTAGAACACTGATGTCCTACTTGTTTTCCTGCTTTGAGTAACCCTCTCCGGGCACAGCACCCAACAGTGGTAAGTACAAAATAAATGTTAGTTTCCGACCTCTCTCTCTCGCTCTCTCTCTGAATGTTGGTGCATCACCGTCTGATCATATTGTATTGAAATCCATTCTTGGAATGTCTGTCTCCCACTAGACTGTGAGCCTCTCTGGGCAAGATCCATGTCTTACTCATCTTTGTGTCTGCCGCTCAGCTCCAGGCACGTTGTAGGTTCCCAATAAACATTTGTTGGATTGAACTGAGCTCTTGGAGCCAGTGCTCCAGAAAGATGTATAACTACTATCTATATCCTCTTTCTTTGTGCATCCACCTTCTCTCCAATCCTAGATGATCTAAGGTGAAACAGAAGTAAGGAGAGCAGCAATCCATAGAACTGCATTTATTAATATCAGGGCGAACTTCTCATACTGCACAGAAACCCCAGAACTGCCTGGTGGTGGGAGACTTGTGATTCTGCCACTATCTTGCTGAGTGACCTGAGATCATTTCTTTTCTCTCTGGGTCTGATTCCTCACAGGCGACTCCCACTCCTGCTCCGGGAGGTGATCTCACAACAGGTGTGGTGTGGTTTCCACCATGGCTCTGCCATCCTCAGAGTCCCTGCCCCACACCCTCAGCCTTTCCCTACTCTCCTCAGGTCACTGGCAGCTGTGTTCTTCCCTCCCTGTCCTTGGCAGCTAACCTCGTCTTCTCCCTTCTGGTGAGAGTAGAGGCCCCTCTTACAAATACTGTTGTCTCTGCCTGGACTGACCATGACAAATCATCCCCAAAGATGGCCACCAACAATTCCTCCCACCCCTCTACATTCATGCTGCTCCTCCCAACAAAAAGCAGAGACAGCTTCCTTCCCCTTGAATGCAAGCTGGCTCATTACCTGTCCGAGGAGTAGAAAATGGTGGAAGTGATGCTCTGTGAGTCTGGGCCTAGACTCTAAGAGGTCTTGCAGCTTTCATTTTTCCCTCTTGGGATCCAGCCTACTGTGTAAAGAAGTTTGGGCTAGACAACCCATGGGGGGAGAGGGGGAGAGAGAGAGAGAGAGAGAGTGGTGGATTCAGCTACACTTTGGTCATGCCAGCCACCCCAGCAGAGGCACCAGGTATGTGAGTGAAGCCACCCTGCCACACAGGTCCTGTATTTTGGGAAACTGCATTATCAAATAACAGCAAAGACCCAAACACAGCCTCAGCTATAGTATAGCACACAGCATCTCCTACCCAGAGCACTGCAATGACTTCTTGGTGCCTGTGTGCTCCTAGCCCCCTGTCATTTCCATGCTACCTTCAGAGTTATCTTCCCAAACACAAATCTCATCTGGCTACTCTCCTACTATAAATCCTGTAGCATAATGTCCTCCCCAACCTCACCCCAACATTCTTCTCTCGTGTTACTCCAATCGTACTTAAACATGGGCGACCACATTACCCACTAGCTCCTGCACAGGCGTGGGTTCTCTTCAGGCCTCCACGCCTTTGTTTGTGCCGCAGGCTCTTTCCAGATCGCCCTTCTCTCCCCAGAACAACATCTCGACGTCCTTGCGAGGCTCAGTTCAAACCTCACTTCCCCTGCAAAGTCTGCTTACTCTCCCAGCAGTACTGCATACTCCACTGCGCCCACAGCCCTTCACGCGCCACTCAGTGATCATGTATGCAGTTTTATGTATCGCTCTTCAAATTTCAAGGTCACTTTTGTATTTCCCTCAAACCATCCTTCACCCTGAGTGCCTAGCACAATTTCTGACACGGCTTAGGCCTTCATAAATTCTTACTGAATGCAAAAGTACATTTTTTTTCTTCACTCACATCCCTGGCTTGCTGGAGGAATACGGAATCTACAAATGTAAATGTTTTTTCTCTCCTTACAGTCGAAAGCCTGGTGTGTTCAAGTTTTTAATAATAATGTTTCTCAAAAAAATCTTTATTTCTTCAGAAAGAGATGTTTCAAATCCCAAGGCCATTCCCTACCACAAATGTCTAACATGCCATTTGTGAAGCTGGAACAAATGGATTATATCCCTTTGATTTTCTGGCAAAAATTCCACCATGCGGTACAGACTTCCTGTTTCTCCCATGTGTTTTCATGACAGCCCCAGTGGGAAGCAGCCCGTGCATTTCCATCTCCATCTGCAGGGCCATGTCTGCTCCATAGAGTGCCCAGCAGCCACTTTAAGAAACTTGAAGGCTTTCTGACGCTTCCATTTTTCCCTTGCTCTGAAAGGTGCATTTGATTAATTATATCATAAAATTCCAAGATTTGAACACACTTTGAATTCAGTAATGAGGTGCATAGCACACCATGCTGTTGTACTGCCTGTTTCAAAAGAGATTTCGCTGCCTTTCCATGTCATGGATTACCCTTTTGTCACATTACCAGCCTCAAGTAGATACATTTAAGCAGGGGTCCCCAACCTATGGTGAGTTGTATAATTATTTCATTATATATTACAATGTAATAATAATAGAAATAAAGTGCACAATAAATATAACGTGCTTGAATCATCCCAAAACCATCCTCCCCCTCCCTGGTCCATGGAAAAATTGTCTTCCATGAAAACAGTCCCTGGTGCCAAAAAGTTTGGGGACCACTGCATTTAAGGATCACCAAATAAATGTTTGATGACATGAAATCAGAAACTCCTGCTACAACCTTGTGCAGATCCACTGGCAGGAGCAACAGGACACAGAGGACCCCTCCCAAAAGGGTAAGCTCCCCTACAGTTAGGACAGTCACATGGAGTGAGCAGGGAGTGGCCAAGAGAAATTCTGAGAATGCAGGCTCCTGCTGCCCTTTGCCCTCAGAGGAGGCTGGCGCAGGGTGCAGACTGTAAATGCTCAGCAGTATAAGAGCGGAGCTTTCTTAAAACGTGTTTCTTTGCCCTCCAGTAACTGCTAGGTCTGTGCTGGGCTCCAAAGCAAGGAGTGTAGATAAGTCAGAATAAGTCTTCAAGGAATCGGATAATGAACAGACAATTAGATTTCAGGGGGTAATTTCAACTGGACATCCAGGGTTTGCTTTCCATCCAGAGAGAGATAAAATGATATTTTTAAACGAATTATAATCCACCCTCTCCCAAACCAACAGGCTCATTTCCTCAGGCCCCTTGTCATTAAACCATTCACAGCATTTTCATATTGTTATTAACATCATAACTTACTCTGCTAATATTAAGTTATTTGACAACATAAGCCAGAGTTTTCTCTGGATTAGCTCCACAGATAATGAATGTAAAGGCCAGTAAGTCAACCAAATCACTGACCCCTCGATCCAAAGGAAACATCCTATTAACTTAACAAGCACATACATCAGCATACTTAGGGTATAGCACATTAGCTTTATGCTGGTGGTTTGAAATCAGCCAAGATGTGTGATCGAACAGTATAGACAAAGCACATGCTTTAGAGAAAGACTTTGATGTCAGCCCCAATATGTCACATTGCGGGGGGTGGGGGGTAGGTAATTAAAAGCTCAGTTCCCTCATATGTAAGAAGCCTGTTAATAATAGCTACCTCCTTGAGTCATTGTGAATATTCAATGAGGAAACTCTGCAAAGTACATAGCCTAGAGTATGGCACATTATAAGCACTTGATAAATGAACTATCTGATTATTTTCATAAGATAGAAGAAAAAATATATAGAAAAATGTAAAAAAAAAATCAGGATAAATAGAAAGCACAAAATAAAATGGTAGGAAAAAATTCCAAATATATTGTTAATTGATATAAATGAGTTCCAATTCCAGCTAAGATGAAATAACACCAACTAGATTTACTCTCCCAGCCAAAATAACCAAAAAACTTGACAAAATAAAAGAAACAATTGTTTTTAAGACACAGGATATCGGTAATGAAAGAGTGATCCCCAAGAGATGGGAGACATGAGGTGAGCCCTAAGATTACCCAAGTTTACTGCCTTCAGAGATTATCCGGGCAGAGAGAGGAATGCAGGCAGAGCCTGGTGGGCTCCCTCAATCTGGGCTGCATTGGGCATTAGGGGAAAGAAAGGCAGCTGGAGCTTGCAAGACAGAGTGCTGGAGAGAACAGAGCTGCACAAAGTGAGAATTCCAGGGATCTGTAGAACGTGCTTCTTGAATATTCAGGAGAGTACTGATCAGTGTGCGCATGTGAGGAAACCACTTAGAGCTACAAGGATAAAACCACCCTAAGGATTAGAGAGAACAGTACCCAGGGCTCACACTGGGCCAGGAATCATGCCTGTTTTCCCCAGCCAGACTGGAAAACCTCAGAATTCACAGGGCACTGCATACAGTACTCATGGCTCAGGGCCACTCCTCAGTCATGGGAAAAATCAGTCCTGGACTAAATGCTGTCCCATCTAGAAATCTTAAAAGCAAAACTAAAAAGGATCCAACTATTTCCAAGTAACTGAACTGGATGCAAGAACAAAGCTCTGCAATATTTGTAGGAATGCAAAAAGACACAGCACCCAACAAGGTAAAATGCACAATATCTGGCATCCAATAAACAATGATCAGCTATGCAAAGAAGCAGAATATATGATCTATCATAAGGAGAAAAATCTATCAAAATAGACCAAGAACTGATACAGATGTTAGAATTAGCAGACAATGATAGCCAAAAACAGTCAAGATGGCATTCACTGTGTTAAAAACATTAAATGGAGACACAGAAAGAAAATCCCAAATAGAACTTCTAGTGATGAAAACTACAATATCTGAGATTTTTAAAAATACTCATTAGATTAACAGCAGATTAACCATGTCAAAAGAAAGACTAGTGAACTTGAAGACACAGCAATAGAAACTATTCAAAATGAAACACACAGAAAAAAGTTTTGTTCTTTTTTTTTTCAAGAAATGAGAAGAGCACCAGTGATCTGAGGAACAATTTCAAGAAGCCTAATATAAGTGCAAATGGATTCCGCAAAGGAGAAGAGCAAGAAGGAGAATAAAGAAAAAGTATTTAAAGAAATAATAGTTGGAAAATTGTCAAATTTGATGAAAAATATAAAATCTTAGACCCAAGGATCTCAATGAATCCCGAGCATAAGAAATACAAAGAAAATTCCATTAATGCACATCATAACCAAATTGCTCAATACCAGAGATAAAGAGAAGTTTTAGAATCATCCAGAGGAAAAAGGCACATTATGAACAGAGAAACAAAAATAAAGATAACAGCAGATTTCTGTTCAGAAGAAATCTGTTTCTGTTCAGAAGAGAAGATATTGGAGCAATATTTTTAAAATACTGAAAGAAAAAAAGAAATTGTCAACATGTGCCTATACTTAGCAAGAATATCTTTTTAAAAATGAAGGCAAAATAAAGACTTTTTCAGACACACAATATCCGGAGGAATTAATCTTCAGCAGCCCTGCACTATAAGGTATGTTCTAAAAAGTCTTTTAAGCAGAAGGAAAATGATACAGGATTGAAATATGGATCTACACAAAGGAATGAAAAGCATTAAAAATGGCTGATATGTGGGTAAATATGTACTTTTTTCTTATTTAAAATTCTTTAAAAGGTAATTGATTCTTTGAATAAAAATGATTACAATGCAGTGTGGAGTTTATGGCATGTACAAAATAGTGTATAATAACAGCACAAAAACTAGAAAGGGAAAAACAGAAGTACAGAAGTATACTATTTTAGGTTTTTTACACTCTATGTGAAGCGATATAGTAATTTGAAGATTGACTGTGATAAGTTAATGATGCACAGCATAAACTCTAAAGCAACAAAGAGTTATAACAAATAAGCCAACAAAGGAGACGAAAGGAAATCATTAGCAAAAAACATTCAATCCAAAAGAAGTCATGAAGAGGAGAAAGAGAACAAAGGACAGATGGGACAAATAGAAAACAAAGAGCAAAGTGATAGATTTAAATCTAACTAGAGCAAAACCACATTAAGTGTTAATGGTTTACTCCAAATAAAAGATACAGATCATCATATTGGGTAACAAAGCAAGACTCTACTATATGCCACCTATAAGAAGTACATTTTATTTTTTCCCCATTTATTTTTTATTTGTATATATTGATGGGATACAAGTGCAATTTTGCTACATTGATATATTGCACTGTAGTGAAGTTAGGGCCTTCAATGCGTACATCACTGAAGCAACAAACATTGCGCCCACCAAGCAACCTCCCCTCATCCGTCCCTCCCCTCCATTGTCCACCATTCCACACTCTACTTCCATGTGTACACATTACTCAGTTCCCACTTATAAGTGAGAACATGTGGTACTTGTCTTTCTGTGTCTGAGTCGTTTAGGATGATGGCCTCTAGTTCTATCCATTACTAGGTGCATAAATGTTAAGTATGTTATGTTCTCTTGTTGAACTAACCTCATTATGATCATGACATGACTTACCTTGTCTCTATCTTGTCTACCAAATATGCTTTGCTCTGAAGTCTATTTTGTCTAATATTAATAGTCACTCCACATTTTTTTTATTTATATACCATATTTTCCCATCCTTTTTCTTTTTAACCTATTTGTACCTTTATATTTAAAGTGCACTGTGGCCAACTAGACATAAGTAGTATGTACCTCCTTCATGATGAGGAACCAGAATAGCAAGTAGATGCTCACATTTTGAACAGATTGCCTAGAAGTAGAAAATGTTAGAATTCACCAGAGAAGTGAGGAATGAGAAACAGAAAAATCCACAATTATAGTTAAAGATTTTTATTTTATTTTATTTTTTTTGCGCAACAGAGTCTCACTGTGTTGCCTGGATTAGAGTGCCATGACATCACCACAGCTTACAGCAACTTCAAACTCCTGGGCTCAAGCAATCCTTCTGCCTCAGCCTCCTGAGGAGCTGGGACTACAGGCATGCACCCAGCTAAATTTTTCTATATATTTTTAGTTGTCCGGCTAATTTCTTTCTATTTTTTTTCAGTAGAGACGGGGTCTCGCTCTTGTTCAGGCTGGTCTCGAACTCCTGAGCTCAAATGATCCACCTGCCTCGGCCTCCCAGAGTGCTAGGATTATAGGCATGAGCCACCGTGCCCGGCCTATAGTTAAAGATTTTAATACTTAATCGACATTAACGAAACATTCCACCCCAAAACAACAAAATACATGTTGTTTTCCATTGTACAAGAAATGTTATCAAGATGGACTATAAAACAACTATCAGTAAATATAAAAGGATTATATTCATATACAGTATGTTCTCTGACCAAATGGAATTAAATTAAGAACTTCATAGCAATACATATAAATCAACTGATCTATCCAATTAAAACACAAAGGTTGAGCCAAGATGGTGGACGAGAAAAGCTGCCAGTCAGGGTGTCTCTGCAAAAAAGATGAATTTTAGAAGAAAGAGAAAAAAATAAGCTAGCAGAGAAACATAGACCAGGTGAGGGTTGGAAGGAAGGGTGCCTGAAACTACAGGAGACTCCACGGGAAGACGTTGCAGAGGAGAACTGGAAGGAGAAAGGTCCTGAGAGGCTTGGAGACCAGCGACAAGGGTAGGTGGAGCGGTTAACTTCCCCCTCCCTTGCATCTCAGACTGCTGGTGGGCTCCTGAGCGGTTGGAGAGACCTGCCAACACCAGCCCAGAGACAGCTGCTGCAGTGAGCAGTAGCCTCTTGCAGACACGGCGCCGGGCTCCCAGCCCCCTCGGGGCACCTCCCTGGGTGCAGACCCGAGCCTATTGGAAGACGCCATATTGCTCCATTCTCTCCTTCCCCCTCCCTACCTGTGGGTGCCCAGAGAGACAAGTTAGCCATCACATGGAGGCATCTCCAAGGAACGGGACCTTTCCTTTTGGGGCCATACAGCAGACTGAGGGATACTCAGACTGCGAGCTCCCTACCTGCCAGCCCTCCCAGGTGCTGCTTGCCTGGGAACTCCAGGAGAGCGGGGCAAATCCCAAGGTGGAGTGAAATCGATCCAGCTTGGGCACCCTGTAGGTGATTCAAGAGCAGCACCCCTCCCCCTGGCAGAGTCAGGGATTGATCTCCAGGGCCCAGGGGACAGGCCTGCAGACCAGACCCTGTACACCCAGGTCACGATCGCACTGCCCTGGGGCACGGAGGAGAGAT
>RJWJ010037112.1:0-15715 GCA_004363605.1 Indri indri | reverse complement strand
GCACCCTCCGCTCTGCGTCTTGCTGTTGGCTTCTCTCCGCTCCCGGCTCCCAGGTTCAGCAGCCCCTTCCCGCCTCTGAGCTCCCCATGTGCTCTTGCTTCGCCTAGCATTGCCCCCACCCCACCCCCCCTTCTGCACCCAGAAGTCTCCCGGTGACCCTTCCAAACCATTCAAACGTTTGCCTCCGGAAAGCCACTGCCTCCTGTGGGCCCTTCTAGCTTTTGTTCCTAGCATTTGCCGCACTGAACCGTGGCCATCCTGCTCTGGGCTTTCTCCTCCACTGGCCTGCACCGTTGCTGTGTCCCCTGGGGGGCTGAGGGAGAGCCTGGCACCTGGCCTGCGCCCTCCAAACCTTTACTGAATGAGCGCATGAGCGAGCTGGCAGGTGTCTCTCCCCTGTCCTTCAATTTCAAGGGGCATTTCATTCTTGAAGCCCCTCCGATCCTTCCAGGGAAGCCGGCTCCCAGCCTCATTGCTTTCCCTCTATTGATCCCAGGATTTATGGCGCTATTGTTTCTTTTATTAGGCTGTAATGGCCTCCGTTAAAATGTGTTACATGGAAATAGGCTAATTACGTGTGTCAAATAAGTCACCAATCCCACAGCATGGCCGGCCCTTCTCCTGCGGTGGCGCCTCGAGGCGGAGGGGGTGGCTGTGCCCCACAGAGCAGGAAGGCCCCGCCAGGGACAGAGGCTCACTCTGTCGCTCCTGGGCCTCTGCCGCACAGCCACTGTGCTTGCCTGTCCCGGTGAGGGTCCAGAGGCACCCAACCTGGGGAACTTGCTCCCTGCTCCTCCGCCCGATCCTAGCCTGGGTCCTCATGAAAACGGGGGGAAGTTCTCATCTACATTCCAGGAGAAATTCTATCCGTGGGTGTGAGATGGTCCAACTTTTGTGGGAAGCCTCTTCCGCCCACTTCTCTCTGTTTCTGATCCAGCAGCGCTTCCCCAAGGCATGCGTGTTCGCAGGGGTCCAGCCTGCTGGCGGGAGACGCACCAACCCTCGGCTTAGAAGTCAGTGTCCACCTTCTGTGACTGAGGAATTTCAAATAGACCCTTGGGTAGTGACAACTGGACTCCAAGACAATCGTGTTCCCTCTTTGAGACAACACAGATGTGATTACGGGTTCTCCTTTTCTGTACAGCAGTAGTGTATTTGATCAGATTCTCTTGAGAAAGAGTCCCTTATGAAAACATTTCAGTTTCTCTCTACCATTGGTGCTCCGCCCCAACCTGCTTAGTAGAATCCATTCTTCAAGGCCCGGTCAAGTTCCGCTGCTCTCTCCTCCTCCCTCAGACTTCTGAAGATGAACTGCCTCTGTGAGAAAAATATGAGTTCTATAGGATGGCAGCAGAATTTTGTGCTCAAAGAAGCGTTGGGAACACCATGTTAAACAGTGAGACAGGTTCACATGCTGCAGGACTTCTCAGAGCTCTCAGCATGTTAACGCACATTGCGTGTGTTCAATAGAAGTGTGGCAGATTGGATTATCGGTCCCAACTGTTCACTGCCTTTTTCCAATATTGGAAGCATACCTTCTCACCCCTTGCCATGTGACCTTGGAGTATTTGCCACTAGAGTGGGCTGTGTGGATTTCCAGTTCTCATTCATGTGCAGTTTGGCCGTGCGACTTACTCTGGCAAATGGAAGGTGGGCATAAGTGGCACGTCTCAGAGCTGAAATGGCGACAGGCATAGCAAGTATCGGATGGTTTTCTCTCCTCCTCTTGCCATTGCCACGAGCAGAGCACATCCCAGGCAGCCACTGCCCGTGAATGCAGTTGGTGAAGAGACGTAAAACCAGCCCATAACCGGAAGCAGAGCTGCTCCAGCCAACCCGGGCCCAGGAATGAGAGAGCAGTGTTGAGGTTGTCTGTTACTCGGCAGTAACTGGTTGTGTTAGTTTCCGGTTGCTGCTGTAACAAATGACCACCACTGAGTGGCTTAAAGTGATACACATTTATTCTACAATTCTGGAAGGAAGAGTGCAAAATCAGCCTTGGGCTAAAGTCAAGGTGTCAGCAGAGATGGTTCCTTCTGGAGGCCGCAGGGGGATCCCATCCCTTGCCTTTCTCAGCTCCTAGTGGCCACCTGCGTTCTGTGGCTCACGGCCCCTTCCTCTACCTTCAGAGCACATCACTCTGATCGCTGCTTCTGTTATAAAGTCTCCTAGTCCTCGCTTTCATCCTCCTGCCTCTCTCTTATAAAGACCCTTGCGATTACACTGGGCCACCTGGATAATCCAGGGTAATCTCCCATCTCAAAAGACTTACCTTAATCATGTCTGCAAAGTCGCTTTGGCCACATAAGTTAACATTCATACATTCCAGGAATTCAGACATGGCTGTTCGGGAGCCGTGATTCTGCTCACCACGTTGAAGGATATAAAAAAGGATTAAAATAAAAAGAGTTTCCCCTAAACTATTTGGATTTTTTTTTGTTTTTCCACAGAACATCTCAGAATTTCTTCTTTCTCCTTTTGCTACTTTTAGACGTTGGGCCCTACACCTGTTATATGGCATTTCTATCTTTAGTTCTGCGGTTACCGGTAAACAGATACCCCATCGCCTACCCAACCCTATCCCATTTGTAGGATTATAAATTCTTACAGATTCAGTTCAGCTACTTACTTTGCTTGGAGGTCTTCCACTTTCCTAATCTATAAAATGGGAATAACATCCTTCTGCCGGTGGGAACTGAGGATTGAATTATATGGAGATAACTTCGAACGTGTTGAGGATACAGAGACGAGCTGTAACTTCTCAATGAACAGTGTTGCCTTCCTTGCCTGCCTGCCTTTGCCAATGGGGAGAAACCATGGTGGCAGCAGACGCTCTTTGGCTGATGTGGGTACGGTCTCCCCGATACCCATCTCCCCTCTTTCCACTTCTCCCCTCTTTCTGCAGTGTCAGCTCATGGCACGCACTGTCCTGCGTTTACTTGCCCTGTCCTCCAGGATGTGAGTCCCTGGGGTGTGTGTGTGGGGTGTCAGGAAGGAACTGTGCTGCGTAATAAAGGAACCTGATTCACCACTCAATAGCTATGAGGCTTTGGGAATGTTCCTTGTTTTCTTGGGGTTTTGGTTTCCCCAAATGCTAACATGAGGCTACATCCTAAACCCTTGAGTCAGTGGCTCTCCCTTTTCTCACCATTCTGCTCAAATAGCACAGGCTTTAGATCCCATTGGTACTGAATAAACATCTGATGAGAAGTACATTGACACCCCTTTTTGTGCAATCTTTCCAATTTTGCATTTTAATGGACTCTTCAAATCAAAATACCCTTCAAAAACTAAAAGAAAAAAATGGAAAATTACCCAGACTCCAGCACAGACATATGCATGATTATCAGGCCCTTCCAGGGACCTCAAATCCCCCCTGTGAAGTCGACCCTGTGGAAATAAATGCCACTAATGAGTCCTGTGTCACTGGGAGAATCCCAGAGCGCGAACCCGCTGGCGAGCTACCATCCTGAAATCTACAAAACCCATTAACACACACTAGTCTTTTCACAGGTGAAAGAAATATCAATTTTTCGAGAGAAGAACAACCTACAAAAGGGTTAAGCCCTGAAAGGTTGGTTTCCTCTACTCTGCCTGCTCTAAAATCTAGGATAATTCCTGCCATTAATATTTTAAGCAACTAATTTGACATTTTTCCATTTAATTAACTTGCATACATATGAGAACAGGGTTTTGAGAGCACCATGACATTTAAACAAAGTCATTTAAGTTTTCCCATTTCTAGTGGCATGCTTCTTTTTTCTTTGCCTTTTTTCTTTTTGTTCCACTTCTGTTTTGCATTCCTGAATGTGAAGCTGGCTTATTAGCTCAGAGAAATGACCAAATTTCCCAAAGCAAATGTCCCACAGTCTCAACCTAGGTGACGTGGGTGGGCCTGGAGCTCTGGGCTGCGGCTCTTTTAAACTCGAGCCTGCTCCTTTCCAAGCCTTTTTACAAATGGCGTTTCAATCAGAGCAGGCCCGCATCACAGGCTAATGTTTTCCTCTTGCCACACCAACCCTGGGTGGGAGAGGGGGAGGAGCAGAGGGAACACAAAACATTCATCAAATGCAACCATCGCTGCAGAAGGGCTGGGGTTTCAAGAGGGAAACAATAGCTCTGTGACAATTTTCTCTTCCAAATGACAAATAATTGTTGTCATACCATCAAATGATTAAAAAATAAAAGAAAATAGACAAATGGAGTGGATCCATGGAGGGATGGTGTGGGGGGACTGGGGAGAGGCTTGCTTAATGTTCCGTAATTGAAAAATTGCACCCTAATTAGCTCCCACCCCAGAGAATTCATGAGTTCTATGCGCCATCCAATCGACAGCCCGCCAAGTCACAAGTCTTGCAGCCATTAAAGTTTACTGCTGGTTTCAGAAGGGACTGTGCAGCCTCCAGATGCATTCAGACAGGGAGACTCCTCGGCTCGCCCAGCCCTCGAAAAGGATCCATGGCTTCATGTGTTCATCTGCCATAATGAATCACAGATTTTCTCTGCCTATCAACAGCCCCTGCTGCTCTCCCCAAATGAAACTGGGCTCTCACGTCTCCAGCTTACGGGTGGGGGCCAGCCCCACCGGGCTCAGACGGGACACCGGAGCTGCATTCCCAGGATGCAAAATGGAGCCTCCTAATCCCAGGCATCATGGTGGCGGGGAGAATGGGTCCTGCAATGAAAACAAAATCCCACTGCACACCAAGCTCACAGGACTCTGGAGAAACTCCATTCTTCATTTCTCCCACACTGGGGTATTCTTTGGGGATGTCTAAGGAGGCTGTCAGACTTTAGGAAGAACAGTCCTGTAACTGAGGTGCGTGGCCATCTTCTTCCATTCCCTCCCCTGGGCCTGGATTGAGATTCCCAGCTCCATGACCTCAGCAGCTGCATGACTTGGGAAAGTGACTTGGTCTGCTTGGGCCTGAGTTTTCCCTTTTGCAAGATGGAGAAAATAATTCCTCCCTTTTAGGAACGTGATGGTGATTGGAGGGTGCCATGTGCAAAGGATCTGTGTGGTGGTTGCCAACAGCGCCTCTGGTTCCCTGTATGTGAAGTGGGGATAATAATCTCACCTCCCCACTGGGGTGGTAGTGAGAAGCGAATAGAGAATGCATTAGATGCGTGCAAAGTGCCCTGCATAAAGTTGGTGCCAGTAAATTTTGAATTGAATTGAGCTACATCATACATACGTGGTTCATTCATTCGTTTAATCGATCAGCTAATGGCTGTTGAATGATTACTTTTTGTCAGACACTTTGGCAAAGGATACAGAAAGGTAAACGGACAGACTTGATCCATGCCGTGGGAGCTTACATACTAGGGGAAAACACAACGAAAAACAAACTTTAAAAACCACACGTGGTGTAAAACAGTTCTGTAAAAAAAAATCCAGCAGAACACCGATACAGGCTAATAGTTGGGTGGCGACTTTCAAGTGAAGGCCTGGAGGTAAAGGAGGAGACAAGTGCATTAGGAATGACGGGGAAAAGCACCCTGAGCAGGGGGAACAGCACCAGAGAAGCAGGATGGACCTTGACATACTCCAGGACTGAGAACAGGTCGCTAGTCGGGGTGAGCGATGCTGGCTGCCAGAGCACAGCCCCACGTCTCAGTAATTTAAGGCAGTAAAAGTTTATATTCTCCTTCTCGTCAGGTGTTTGGCGGATGGTTTTTCACTTCGTTATTCAAAACCCAAGCTCCTTCTAATTAGCCCCTCTGCCATCCCACAGGGTTTCCGCAGGGCTGTCCACTGTAGCCCCTGCATGCAGCCAAGGGTGAAGAGGAAAAGCGCCTGAGAGTTCTGGGGACGGAGACTGAAGGTGGTGTTTAGAACTCGAGCATACGGCTCCATCTGACTGCAGAGGAGCTGAGAAGCAGAGCTTAGCCGTGTGCACAGGAAGAGAATAAAACAGGGAAGGAGAACACGCAGCAGTTTTTCTGCCTCACGAAGCAAATAAGAGCAGGTAGCCTGGCACAAGATGAGAAGCAGACGGCCAGACTGCGTGGGGCTTCGCGAACTGGGGGGAGAAACATGGAGTTCATCCCGAGAGAAAGAGAAGGCGTGTTGGGCAGTCCTGAGAATGGCGAGCGAGTCAGAATTAACGGCATAATCTGCTTTGCATCTAAGACAGTCCCTCTGGCTGCCATGAGGACAGCGTGTCTGCCGGGGCACTCATGGAGGCAGGGAGACAGCGGAGAGGGTTCTGCGATAGTCCAGGCCAGAGATGAAGGAAGAAAGAGGTCGGGGAGAACGGGACAGGCACAAGAGATCTCAGTCTCACCGGGGCTGGTTTTCAGCTCACTGGCTGGCCAACATCCAGGCCTCTGCTCACCAACTAGGGGATCCAGAAAGGCCCCGAAAGATTAGAGAAAACACAAAAGTCCTGGCAGAAGGCAGCTGGCTATGCAGAGTGGAATAATTCCAGAAACTACCACCTGGACCAAAAGCTGAGGGTCTGTTTCTTTCCTGGACCTTTGGCCTCTGTCTCAACGCAACGGCAGACCCTCTCCAAGCCCAGGTTTCACTGGGATGAGAGACACTAACATCCGGTTAAGCCGGTCCCCACAGGTCCCAGTACAGGTGGCGAGAAGGCAGTGGGAGGGAGTGGACAATTTGCACAGAACATGACCAATCCCAGAGTACAGTCTCCAAGTCGATCCACTGAATCCCCTCACCTGGGCTAGGAGGTTAGAGTTACAGCTGACTCCATTTTGCAGACAGAAAACAGACTCAGGGAGCTCCCGTGATTTGCCCAAGGTTACCCTGTTGGTAGCAGCACCAGGATTTAAAGACAGGTCTTCTGTTCCTTTTGATGCAACACTGTGCAGTGTTCCACTGGCAGGATTTGTCTAAACTCACTTGAAAGCCAAAAGGTAAGTGGGGATATGCCTGGGCCTCTTTGCAGTCCACGCTTCCTGCTGACATGGCAGTGGACTCCCTGAGCGAGACCCTGCCTGGTCGCATGGCGCACTGGGGCAGCAGCTGTCCTGCTGAGCGATGCCTTTGACCGGGCTACTGGCTGACATTTGGATTACCTGGCAGCCTTTAAACACACACTGTCCTGAACTGCCCTAGATGTACTAAAGCACAATCTGTAGTGGATGGGGACGTGGTATCTGTATTTTTTAAATCACCCAGGCTTGGGAACCTCTGCACACAGTGACATGGTGCTCAGATGGAAGTACTGTGACATTTGGCAGGGTACGTATAGGTGAGTTACGTGAGGCTCAGGGAGGAACTTTTATTAGGTAACAAAGTAGTGACAGAGCTGGGAGTGGAAGACAAGTTTCTTGTCTTCCTTATCTTTCCCCCCCCCCAGCCCCCCACAGGACTGTACTGATGGCTGCTCTGCAAGAGGTTATGGGAGAATCCATCCTCACTGACAATCCAAAAGCGTTGACACTGGGCAGGAGCTTGGAGATTATCTTTCCAACCCAGTGGCTCCCCACTGCCACGGGACCAGCTGTGTCAAAGTTAGATGAGATGCTTATTACAACAAGGACTCCTGGCTTCACCCTACACCTACTGTATCAGCATGTAGGAGATGGGACATTGGAATCTATGTTTTTGAAGGTATTTCTGGTGATTCTGATATCAGCCGTGTTAGGAACCCACTGATCCAGCCCTCCCCACTCTACAGTTGGTAAAACTGAGGCCCAGAGAGAAGTGATTTGCCTAAGATCACCTAGCCTAGCAGCCAAGTTTTCTGACTCAGTCTCGAGCTCTTTTCACTACTCCTAACTCCTCAGCAAGCCCGCCACCCATGGGGGCCAGGGAGGGTGTGGTCAACCAACAACGGCAAGATGGACCATTATGTTTAAAGAGCTGCCTCAGCGAGACTTCTAATTAGCTGACTGCAGCTCGGTTTCCTTCCCCTGATTATCGATGTCTCTCCTCCCTTCTCTTGCTGGTGCTGCCCCTGCTCATCCTAATGTGATCAATTACCCGCAGGAATAAATTACGCACGTAGCCTGCACTCTATTAGGTAATCGGTGGTGCGCTGGCTGAAGGAGCCAGCAGGCAAGACAGGCTGTCTGGAGCAAAGGCCAGCAGAGGGACTGTGTGTGCCCAGGAGTGGAAAAGTCCCCAAGCAGGAAAAGCCCCAACCCTCCAAGCAATGGGTGAAACCGTCTGGGCCTTCAGGGACTGGACTTTCAGGCCAAACTGGAACATAACTTGAGGAACAAGGGCTGCTGTGCTCCAGCTGCAGTCCCCAGCCTCACCGTCGCCTGTGCCCCAATCCCCACAGGCGGCCTCTCTCTGATCCAGCTGGAGCTAGAGCCTCTCGGATCTTGACAGACACACGAATCACCCAGGGATCCTGTTCAAACACAGGTTCTGGTCTGAAGGGCCTGCGAGTCGGCATTTGTGACAAGCTCCCATGTGATGACAAAGCTGCTGTCTGGAGAAGCAAGGGCCTAGGAATTAGCCCGGGCCGAGATGAGTGGTCAGCGGGCGGTGTTTACTCGAAGGTTCTTTCCCCATCCGGTCCCTTTGCATGTGCTGTTTCCTCTGCCTGCAGTGCCTTCCTTCTCCAGTCTGCTTAGAAAGGCCCTGTTTAGCATTCATGTTCTGGCTTGGGTGACGCCTGCCCTCTCAGCTCCTCACTGCCCCCTCCTCCCCACAAGTAGACCCAGGGAAGACGATCGTCCCACTGCGCCCCGATCGCAGTCCACTACAACAGTGCTCTCGCTCTTTCCTAACAGTACAGTGGCCATCTGCCGTGCTCCAGCCTGGAAGCTCTGTACAAACTGTCCTGAGCCTCTCCTCTCCATAGCCGAGCCCGGCAGGGCCAGCTTACCCACTTGGCACTAGAGAGCCTGAGAACTTTTCAGAGATCTCCGGAAAAGTATGAGACTCAAAAACAAAGTTATTGGATCCAAAACATCAAGGGAAAGGTTTGCAACAGAAATTAATAAAATTTTAATGGAGTGTCTACAAAACAAAATATTACATCAACCTCATTAATGGCTTCATTTAGTATTCATAAAAATTTCATTATATTTGAAAACAATGTGCAGGTTAGATTTTCTCACTTTGCGAGAATTCCTGAGTACCCCTGATAATTGCTGAGAAATCAAAGCCAACCGTACATCAAATGAATTACTTGTAGCCAAATAATTTCAAAAGCAGAGTTATAAAAAGGATTCCTATAATTTTTCACAAGAAAAAAAAAATTGCATTCAACATGTTTGATGTGTGCGAGATGGAGCCTCCAAGGCGAGCGTGTCCAGACCCGAGTCTGAGCACAGCCTTGGTGTCTGGCAGGAAATGGCCGTCCAAGTGATGCTGGGACGTGCAGGAGGGAGGAAGGGGAGAGAAACAGACGGGAGAAATATATAAAAAGTAAGTCAAGGGTTTAAGGCAACAACAAAGGAAATCCTCATGGCAAAACCTCCCTGGAGTCCCAACCAGCTGACAGAAACAGGCGACATCGCCCCCTACTGGCTGGAGGAGTCCCGTGCTGCCTCCGGACCGTGGCTTCATCTGCTGATCTGTCGTTGTTCCTCTGACGCCAACTTCAAAGCCCCTTGAAATTGCCTCAAAGAGAGAAATCGGTGGTCCCTGAGGACTAAGACTCCGCCTCTCCTCTGGCAAGGGGGCTAAAAGGGGAGCTTTATAACCGACTCCGTGTCAGATATCCTGAAATGGATCCAAACCCATCTTGAACCTATTTCTACCTTCCTCCTGAACCACTCTGGCTTAACATGTTCCATATGTTTCTTTCTCTGATGGAAACTGGGCTTTACTTTTATTTCAAAGGGCATCAGTGAAAAGTCTGGGGACAAGACTTTGTTCTAAGACAAACAAGATTTGGGAAGTACTTCTAAGGAAGCAATCGAAGATAAACAGAAAGATTTATATACAAGATGTTCATTGCAGCATTATTTATCATAGCGAAAAATTGGAAACAGCCTAAATGCCCAACAAGGGTTTGCTAAATAAATTATGACCTACCCACACCATAGAAGTTTATACAGCGATTAACATTCGTGTTTTTGGAGATTGTTTCACAGAAATAATTTCACCTTTAGTGAGCCTCTCCCAGGCAGTATTGTCAGTGCTTTGCAGATATCAACTCATTTCATTCTCACAACCCTATGAAGAAAGGACTATTCGTATTATTCCCATTTGACCCATAAGGAAACTGAGGCACAGGAAAGCCACGGTCACGCCACTAGAGGTGTGCATTGAACTTGCACCGCCTGAGGCTTCACTGTTGCACACGGCACGATGGCTCCTCTCTCTGACGCAGGCTCATTGACTTTCTGAGCCTTGCGGGTAGAGCTCCTTCCTGGGTCACCTGCAAAGCTGTAGAGGCGTGCGGATCTGAGCTGCACCCTAGGAATGATGAGGTCTTGGTCAGATGACTCTTACAAGGAGTATTTATAGAGGAGGAAGGAGCCCAGGTGAAATCACACAGGTGGCAACATGTGGAGAGAGTTCGCAAAGCACTGGGGAGGCAGGACGTCTGCACATCCGATGCGCGACAACGGTCCCCTGAAAACCCTCAAGGAAAGCACAGGGAACCAGGGCTGAGGCCCGGCAGTGTGTGCCAAAGCAGGGGCAGTGATAATTAAGGCCGTTAATGTCACCAAGCCTGCCCAGACACCGTGCTGAGTGCTTTCCCCAGGTGTCTCATTAAATCCTGGGGACAACAACCTCTCTTTGTGCTATCATTATTCCTGTTTCACAGGTGAGAAAACTGGAGCTTGGCGAGATCAAGTAACTCATCTGAGGTCTGCACTGGTCAGCAATAATGGCCGGAGCTGGACTGCAAGAGCCAAGGCCAGAGGCCGTCAGCTCCGCCACCACCTTCCTCCCGGGAGGCGGGCTGCTCGCGCAAGAATAGGAGCCGATGCTGTTTTCTGTTCCATCGGCTACAGCTGGCCTCCTTTGCTATTTAGGGAAACCGCTCTATATGAAAATGATTGCAGAGCCTCCTGGGTTTATGAGAACCCCCAGGAAGCCCAGCTTCTGGCAACACGTGAGAAGCAAAAGGGAAAGAATCTTCCACATTTGGGGAAAACAACCAAATGGCTCTGGTTCCTCAAGCTGGTGCTGTGTGAAATCTGAGGGAAATCGAGAAACAAAGGAACACCACAGGCCCACCCCACAAATTCTGGGCCCGGGCCACTCTGCCCCGGAGTGCTGGCTCCTTAGGGTTAGCCTCCAGCCCCGGGAACGTGGCCCTTTTTCCCTAGAGCTGGGTTCCTGGCCTCCGACGGGGGTGCCCAGCCTTCCAACATCACTGCCCCCAAAGGCAAGCCCCCCTTTCTTTTACCGGCTGCACCATCACAATAGCATAGTGTGGGGGTTTTTCTGAGTTTCATATTCACCGTCTTTGTCTCCTGTCCTGAGCAGTCAGTGGAGACCCCTGTGGCTTCCAGCTCCCTACTGTGCACCTCGAGGCAGGCTCACCCAAATGCCCTTTGGCAGACCCTACCTGGCTTAGGGTGAGGGTCTACATAGAATAGAAAACCTCTGGGGGCCAATCCAGTCTCAGCACCCCTCCTCCTCTGAGAGCCACCCTCCAACACGCCCACAGGTGCGGCTCCGGAGCCATGCAGTCTAGAAGACAACTCCCTTTCTTGGCCACAGGGCCGATGGAGGGGGGACCTGCCCGGAGGCAGCCAACCTGCTGCCTGGGCTCAGCCAGCCCCTGCCCTGACAGCGGAGCCAGGACTGAGGTTCCCTCCTCAGCCTCACGGGACAGTTGCGGGTAGGCAGTGGGTAGGAAGCAGGAGCTGCCAGCTGTGTGCGCCTTCCACCCAGAGAGAGCTGGCCAGGAACGGAGAGGGGAAAGAGGAAGAGAACCAGAGGGAGGGGAGAGGGGCCCCAGGCCTGACTCTGCAGTTCCTGCTTCCAGTTCCTCAGAGGCCGGGCTGAATTTTTTACCCCTGGGTTTTGTGAAATACCACCATATCCTTCCCACGAGGTCATTGTTTTGCTTGAGAAAAAAAGCTATTTCTTGCAGCCTCGTGAGTGCAACCACAACTGCCCCCGTTAGGCCACCAGGGCCTGAGGAGGCCATCCCTGCAGAGGGGCACCTCTGAAGGCCAGTGCCCCTGTGCTCTCTGGAGCTAGGGAGGGCCGTGCTGAGACCCTCCTGTCCCTGGAGCCTCAGCGGGGCTCTGGACTATGGTATCTGCTTTGCACCGTCGCCGCCATAGGACAGGCTCAACCTCAGAGAAGTGCCTTCCATGTTCGCATCTAGGACTTCTGCAACCTGCCTCTCCTTGGCCCGCTCACCACTGCCACACTGGCGACAGCGCCTGATCAATCCTTTCTCTCACGCTTCCAATTCTCAAATGGCTCCCTGATGCACAGGAGGTGGAGTCCAGGTTCCTTGACTCAGCCTGCAAGGCCACCGTCCACCCCCCACAGCCTCATCACGGCCCGTCTCAGATTTTGTATCTTAGGTGGACGGCACTGCTCTTGGTCTCCTCCGTGCCGCTCCCCATTCTGTTCCCTCTGCCTAGAATTCTCTTTGCTTCCTTCTTAGCCTGGCTAACTCCCACCCACCTTGCAGGAGGGCTCCTAATTCTGCTTTTCAGGAAAATGCTAAACCTCCCAGGCTGAGCGAAGGGCCCCTCCTCTGGGCTCACATACCCTCTGGCCCCGCTCACCCTATCAAAACCCAGAGTGAGTGACAGCTCACTCTGTGTGTCTCCCCAGTGCCACATGCAGTGTGATTGGCCTCTGTCCACCCACCCGCCCCATCTTTTCACTACCCTTTCAACCAAGGATGGGATTTTCAGAGAAAGCCTAGATCACCAGTCCCTACTTTAAAGATGATAAAACTGAGGCTCAGAGAGGTTCCAGGTGACTCAAAGTCAGAGAGCTAGGAAGTGCCAGGCCTGAATTAGAAGGCTCCTGCCTGCTTCACGCTCTGTTTTCTTCACCCTGCACACAACACCGGCAGGCGAACTCCGCCTGGGCTGCAGTCCGTGCCAACACCACGATGAGTTCGTCCAAACATGTCTATCCCTGCAGGGCCGCCAACTTCGCAGAGCCCCAGTAAGACTTCCATTCTGCACCATGGAATCCGGGATTGGAATTTAGGCTCCCACCGTCCGCTGATGCCTCGTGTGGGCGCGTGCTCTGGGTTTCCTGCTCCGTGCCTTTGTGCACGCTGTGCCCTCTGCCCACGTTCCCTGAAGAACTTTGCTCCTTGTTGTCGCTTTCTCATTGAGAGCCACGCCAAGGACCCCTGTCTATCTGACGCCTTCCGGGAACTCCCTGGGACTGTCGCTCATGGCCTCCTTGCTTTGTGCCCACCGACCCTGTGTCTTTCTCTGTGGGACAAATGACTTCCACCCTGGGTGTGGTGTTAATACCTGTGCATTTGCTCAAGCCTCTCCCCTGATAGACAGCGATTTCCATACTATATTATTCATTATTCAGCGCCACGCCCAGAACCTGGCTTATACTAGGTGGTTAATTAAGGTGTGTTAAAAGGAAGGAGGGTGGGAGGAAGAGCGGGGAGAGACGGTGATGACCTTGATGCGTTTCACACGGGAGTGCCCACGAGCCACGGGGACGGGAAGAAGACTGGACCCTGCTTGATTTCTCCGCGGCTTCTGACACAGGGCTGGGAACAGAGCGAGGAATCAGCTGGCATTTTCTAACCAAATTATACGTACCGTAACTTTCTTCTCTACTTGTGCTGATATTTACACAGCACTTCCGCATGCGTTGACATATTTAATTTTCATAACAATCACGAGGGGCCATACATTTTTTTTAAATTTGCGTGGAAGAGCTATTGAAATCAGCCACGAATCCCAAGCATTATCCTGTGGCAGCCTGCCCCTTAGCGTGTGCACGTGTCTGAGGTCAGAGGCCTGCTGCCCAGACATACTCACATACGTGCTTTAGTCCTGCACCATGGTATCTGTTACAAGCATCCTTGTCCGCTTGTGGGTTAGACACAGCATGGTTACATGATGCTTAAGGATACAGGGAGTCTTTGGCCAAGGAGCGGTCACTTGCTTCCAAGATCAGGGGCCTTGATCGGATAGCTCAGCCGGCCCCACCATGTAATTCGGCCCTGCGATTCCCTCCCCTGCCCAGCCTTCCGCCGCAGAGAGGCTCCTACGCCGCCTGAGCTCTCTGTGGCTCCTGGCTGCTCCAGGGCACAGTGCCAGCCCTCTCAGATGTCAGCTGGCAGGTGCAGCCGGCACTGCACCCCATTCTGCTTAACTTCTCAGTCAGGCCTCTCAGTGCTACTGAGGCTGTCACCCCAGCTTCTCCAGCGCCCGTGAGCATACCCCCTGTGCAGCCACCCTACTCAGTAACACGGGCGCCTGCCCCTGAGCTCTGCTCCACGGAGGCCTGCCAGGCAAATGAAGACGGGGTCCCCAGGAGGACCTGCCATCGCCAGTGCCAGACCCAGGGCTGGGGAAGCAACGCGCACTGGCAGTGAAGCGCGGAGAGCCAGAGGGGTGCAGAAAGACCTCCCGGGGGTGCCTTAGAAGACCCCTCCCCTAGATCATCTCACTTTCTCTCCTTTCTCCTACCCCGAGTGATGAAACAGCAACGCCCACAGCAGCCCACCACTCCCAGGCCATCCCTCTTTCTATAGCTTCTCTTGGAATGTACTGACCTCAGAGTTCCCTTACCGGGACCGCGAAGGTATAACATGACGACGCTTAGAGGTTGCCGCCTCCCCAGAGTTTCCAGCTCGGGCACAGAGGCCAGCCTGCGGTCAACTAGCTCTTCTTTCAAGGCAGAAACCGGAGCAGCCGACCAGCAAGTGGGGGAGGGACTGGGCAGTTGGGACGTGGGTTTGAGGCCTGGCTTTGCCATTAAGTTGCTGTGTTTCCATGGGCAAGGGGCCCCGCCTCTCTGGGCCCCAGGTGCTTAAGACACAGACAGTGAAGGTTTCTCCTTTTTTGTAAAAACAACAATATAACAACAAAAATAGCAATATTTCTATTTAGTCAGTTTATTCTCTGTGCCAGGCACCATTCTAGGTATTTTTTTTTAAATTTCAGAATATTACGGGGTACAAACACTTTGGTTACGTACATTGCCTTTGCACCACCCAAGTCAGAGCCACAAGCGTGCCCATCCCAGAAGGCACACCGCACCCATTAGGTGTGAATTTCCCCATCCCCTCTCCCCCTCCCACCTGCCCGACACCCTGTGAATGTTACTTCCCATATGTGCACATAAGTGTCGATCAATTAGTGCCAGTTTAATGGTGAGTACACAGCTAGACGGGGGTGGCGGGAGGGAGCTGGTAGAACCCGGCAGTGTCTCCGGAACAACGGCATTTCAGAACCCCATTCTTTCCTGCATGAGTCTCACTGCTGGGCTTTCCCTTGTCCACAGGACATTTGTCAAGTGTGCACACACACTTGGACACACAAAAAAAGTTTAATTTAAAATTAAAAGATTTTACAGGCTACAGTCTCCTCCCATAATCCAAAAATTTTAAATTAAAAAAATAATAGCATGGCTGGAAATATTCTTGACTACTCAGAAATTAATAAACATACTTCTGGATAAGCCATGGTTCAAAGGGAACATTAAAACTGAAATTAAAAACCATCTAGAAACAGATGAAAAGGGGAACATTTTATTTCAAAACCCATGGGATCCTAAAAAAAGCGTAACTCAGGGGAAAATGTATTTACTGAGAAAATGCCTTTCTTAGTAAAGAAGAAAGACTAAAAAGAAAGGAGCTGAATACACATCGTA
>RJWJ010037111.1:0-15727 GCA_004363605.1 Indri indri | reverse complement strand
GCCTCAGCCTCCCGAGTAGCTGGGACTACAGGCATGTGCCACCATGCCCGGCTAATTTTTTCTATTTTTAGTTATTTGGCCAATTTCTTTCTATTTTTAGTAGAGACGGGGTCTTGCTCTTGCTCAGGCTGGTCTCGAACTCCTGAGCTCAAACAGTCCACCCACCTCGGCCTCCCAGAGTGCTAGGATTACAGGCGTGAGCCACCGCGCCCGGCCAAAGCTTCATGTCTTTAATCAATTACAAGTCAAAGAATTTTTAAACCCACCTATAACCTGTAAACTGCCCCCCCCCCCAGGTGGCCCACCTTTTGGGGCCAAACCAATGTATGCCTCCCACGTATTGATTTATGACTTTACCTGTAACCCCTGTCTCCCTGAAATGTATAAAACCAAACTGTAACCCAGCCACACCGAGTCCAGTTGCTCAAGGCTTCTTGGGCGTGGCTCTGGGTCATGGTCCTCAAATTTGGCTCAGAGTAAATCTCTTTAAAATTATTTTACAGAGTTTGGCTTTTTTTTCTGTTGACAATAGCTGTATTTACCAATTGGTCAGCACCCCTGACTCCCAAGTATATGTGTATGTCTGAGTTTATGTGTGTATGTGTATCTTTGTAAGAATAGCATGGAAATTGTATAGGTATGGGTAATACCAGGCCATTTTAGCACTGAATAGGGCATAGAATTGAGGATAAAAAGCTTTTACTTTATTTCCTGTATTGTGGCAACCGAAGTGATTTTAAATGTATTACTTTTATGATTTGAAAATCGTAAACACCGAGTCTTCCTGTCAGGTTAGACCTTGTCAGGTTTTTAATCATGAATACTGGAAAGATGAGTCAAAAGGACATTGCAGGTTCATGCATAGATGTCCATCAATCTAGAAATAAATGGAGAGCTTAGATGTCTTTTCCATTTAAATTTTTTTTTGTCATTGTCTTTATGAACTCAATAATTCAGGTATTGAAATACTTGAGAAATAATGTGCTACTTTTATTTATCACTTATCTCAATTATTTCTCCCCTTTTTTTCCAGATGATCAGTAGAATCGAATATGTGCATACAAAGAATTTTATACACAGAGACATTAAACCAGATAACTTCCTAATGGGTATTGGGCGTCACTGTAATAAGGTTAGTCAAATGCTCTTTGCATGAAAGAACAGAGTATAATACCAACAAGAATTGCTTTGGTAAACTTTGAATCTTTAAAAAGCCGTGGTAAATTGAATTTGCTGTTGATAATTGCTTTAAAAGATTGTGCTAGAAGGATAATCAGCTAACTCTATTAACTTAGTAACTTGAAGTACTCTCCAACTTAACCCAACCAAGATTAGGTACTTATATGGAAATATAAAATTCCAAGGGCTTTATAATGAATTGTAATCGTCTGTTATTTAACTGTTGAACAGTTGTATCTATTTTTCATTCACTTAAATAGTGAAAATCCCCATATTCTTTTCCTCCTGGATGCTAAAAATCAGATTTTTAACCTTGGCTCTAAAGTGTGGATTTTTGTAATATTTGTGCTTGTGCCAGTGTGGGAATACTGACCCATCTGTCACCATGGCGTTAACATTTCCTGACTGAGCATGGTTGATAATTAGAATTCTTCAGTCCTTGGATTTGTGTATTTAAAAGGATAACTTTTGGGTCTGCTTAAAAAGTAGTCGATAGTTTTTTACTTGGGTGCCAAGTTGGGTGAGTTCTTCACCCCTCCCCGCTCCTTTACAGGAAAATATAGACAAGTGAAATGAACAGTCATACAACAAAACTAGTGTTCATTGGGGTCTCTGAGAATGGTTCAACTTATGGGGTGATTGGGTTGTAGCTAGTGACGCATGACTGAAGTTAGAAATTAATTATGTTGAAATTTTTTCTGCAATGATTAGTTTTATTGAGTGACTTGCTTTATCAACTCAATGTTGAGCTCGGGCAGACAGGCAGCATTGGCAATGCACTAAGCATGTTATGATCTAATGATTTCGATAGAAATTCTCAACTTCAGGACAACTCGGGGGCTTTTTTTGTTTTTTGTGGTATTACTTTTTGTTTGTTTTGTTTTTGAAAGGAAGATTCCCATTTGTTTTATTAAACGATTAGGGGATGTTTGGTGTTTTTAGGTCTAGCTATAAATGTTTACCTTTGTTTGCCTGTATGAATGCCAACTTGGAGCCATTACCATTGGAACTGGTGTTATTTGTTAATGTGTGAGACATTGGTGTTGGTCTGACCAAGTTTTAGGACATCAAATTTTTTCATTGAGCTTTAAATAATGAAAGGTATTTAAATCTACATGTAACTTATTTTGTTATTTCCAAATTGCATTAAAAAAATACTGTTTAGTTTTTCTCTTTGACGTATCCAGGTTCTTAGTTGTTATTGCAAAGCCTGGTAATTTAATTGAAAAAAAAAATTACTGATCTTAAGTTTTTGGGCAGTTTTGTCAGTTTGACTCTAATCTTCTTTTGGCGATTTCCCAGCCCTCTCCTTCCCATTTTCTTAACCCTAAAGACCCATTATCCCTGTGTGATCCTTGTTCTGCATGTTGACATTGCAGTACATGGTTTTTGCCTTAAATTTAAATGATGGCCTAGATACCACTTTCCTTTTTTTTTTCCTCCTTAAGAATAGCTTGTTAATCATATAGTTGGTGTTAGGAAGTCTAAGTTACCTGGTGGTTAAAAAATAAAAATGAAAAAACCTTTTTAGGATCTGTATCCTCCTTACAGATACTAAAAATTTTGTGGAGCTGCTTGCTGTTAAACAGTTTCAGAGAGACCATGAGGTAGAAGCAAACTGTTTTACTTAACTAAGAGTCAAATACTAAATGCTGCTTTTCAACATTTTAGATTAGTGTTTTGTTTATGTAGTTGGTTTTTAGTGTTTTCTGTGTTATAGTTTGAAAAATGCCAGTTGTATGAAACTGGATTCTTCGGTAACCTTGTTCTAGTAGTTTTCTATTCATGGGAGAAAAAGGTTTTGGGGGGTTTTTGAGGTTGATTTTTTTAAAGTTAAATTTCTTATTTGGAGAATTGTTCTGAATTTGATATTTAGGAGTGGTCACTCCAATCTTAGTGAATTTGCTCATCTCTTCCAGTAATCAGCCCTGCATGTTTACAAAAATAAATTTTAAGGTGACTAAATGCCTTCTACCTCTTCCTTACTGAAGATTTTTTTCCCCTGTACAATCTTTTTTTGGGGGAAGGGCAGATTGTGGTACCAAAGATTGCAGATCTAAATTCCCGATTTTTGATGAAAAAATTAAAGAGCCAAATGTCACCATTGCTATCCCTGTTTCAGGCAGTGACACTATATAGTGGCATTAAAAACTTGAGTATTTTCCAGAATTCAAATGTTCTTGAGCATGTGGTTCTTATTTGGAAAACTGAGAAGCTACAGTGCTTGGTGGAAGAAGGATGGCATTTGGCTACCCTGTTCTTTCTCTAATGCCTCGGTGTTGCCTGTCTGCGCCGGCCATTGTTGCAATGTAAGCAATACTGTTTGATGCACTGCCACCCTCTATTGTCTGTTTAGTGTTTAGAATCTCCAGTGGGGAAGAGGAAAAGAAGCATGACTGTTAGTACTTCTCAGGACCCATCTTTCTCAGGATTAAACCAGGTCTGAAACTGTCTCCTATTCCAACCTCAATCCCAAATTCATGTGCTTTTCTTTTTTATTGTTTTATTTTTATTATTTTTGTTTCGTTTTAATTCTGGAGAATGTAGATCTTGCTCAAGCACCTCTTACGTTGGCATTATTCAGACATACTTGGCAAACATAACATTACTAAGATGTTTCTTTGTGGCTTTTGCTTAAAACTTATAAAGTTTAGAGAACCTAAATGAAAATAGGACATTACGTTTAGATCTCTGATATCCATATGAGGAAATGATTATGTTGGTTTAGTATTCAAATTCTTTACCTCATAGTAAACTTGAGATAGACTGTTTAGTTTTTAAAAATGTATTTGGAGTTGCACAACTTAATGCACGAAATATATTTAAATTCAGTTGCATCAGTAATGTATAATGAATATATTCTACCTCACCTCTCTTCCCCTTCCCTGTGGAACTCCAGGTAAGTGTAGATCAGATTTCAGATCTAGTGTTTCTGTAATGGGTTTGTCTGTGAATTCTCAACTTCTACCAAAGGGATACTTAAAGAGCATTATATGCTCTGGAACTAGAAGACATTGCATTCTTAATAATATAACAGTAACATAATTTAAGCACTTATCAAACTATATGGTAGATTGCCATTAGTATTTATAATATGTTAAGATAAGTTAAATGAATGCATAACCTGATGATTTAGTTTTTGGCAGACTAGTAATTTTCTAAATTTCTAAAGACAGTGTAAGCAGAACTCTTCATATTTTCTTTTACTTTTATAGAAGTTAGATGGCTTTTTAAGATGGGAATTTTAAAACAAAGGAAAATAAATGCTTTTTTAATCACAAAATTTATGTACCTAAATTTTGACACTCCTGAACAAATGAATCTTTCTATTTAGTATATGGTGAAAAGGAGGTATTGGCATGAATAATCAAAAAAGAAAAAACATAACTTGGTAATAGGTTAATTACCCACATCATGTATCATCTGGGTAATCATTTAATTCTTTTCCATACCGCCCAGCCTTATTCCAGGGACCGCAAGTTATTTTTATTCGGGCAAAGTGTAGTACCAATTATTTTGAGTAGATTTTAGTTGGGGAGATAGAGCAGATGGATAATTAGGCACGTTGTAAGAATATAATTTTTAAAGCTCTAGTGCCTCATCTTTACCCATTCATTCACACATTTTACTTAAATTTTATAGAATAAATCATTTAATAATCTGCATATAAAGTTGTATTAAATCGTTTGTATATACAGGTTAGGTAGGTTGTGAATTTTTTGGAAGGGCAAGGGTAAACATGACCCCTGGTTAGAAAAATTGCTGCAAGTACTGAAAACTAAAACTAGCAATAGTGTTTTTGAAGACAGTGTACCTCTATTGAATGGAATTTACCTTAATTTATCAAACAATAACTCATTTTCATGTGCCTTTGAAGAATAATAGGCTGCATTTTTAAAAACAGGCATAAATTTTACTTACAACATGTAATTAGTAAAAATCCACAAAAAAGCAGGTTGGCCCACCAAAGAAATTTGCTTGTGTCTTTGCACATACAAGCCTGTAAAAATACATTGTCGTGGCCAGGCGTGGTGGCTCAAACCTGTAATCCTAGCATTTCTGGGAGGATTGCTTGAGCTGAGGAGTTCCAAACCAGCCTGAGCAAGAGTGAGAGCCCATGTTTGTTAAGAACAGAAAAATTAGCTGGGCATTGTGCTGTGTGCCCGTAATCCAGCTACTCGGGAGGCTGAGGCAGAAGGATTGCTTGAGCCCAGAAGTTTCAGGTTTCAGTGAGCTAAGGTGATGCCACTGCACTCTACCCAAGGCAACAGAGTGAGACTCTGTCTCAAAAAATAATAATAAATTAAAAAATACGTTATTGTATGCTTATTGGATACTGACTTTTTCTCATTTGGTTCTGCCTTTGCATGTTACAGCTTTTGGTTGTATGCTTGTAAACACTTCCATTATGTGTTTATATTTGTTTTTAAGTTCAAAGTATACACAGAACTACAAAAGAAGCTTGCTAGGTACCCAAAGGTAATGAACTACCAAGACGTATTTTATTTTTACTTCAAGTAGTTTTCCTTTCAGTTGTTTGCTGAGACTAGGATACCTTTGTTCAGCAGTGACATTTTTCCCTCTGACTTTAAAGTTTTTATAAGAAGAGAAAAATTGGTTCATTTGCTTCTTAACTTTTTTGTTCTGATATTAAAGATTGAGATATTTAAGAAGATAATGTATATATATTTTCGGTTTTCTTGATTAATAAGGTTTCCTCCTAACTTTGTAGAAGGAAAGAACTCTCCAGTAAACACTGAATTTCTACAAAGCAGTCTTTTGCTTGTGAGAAAGTGTCTGGTTATGGAGTTGGAAATGGAGCTGTTGAATGTAGATTTAGACACGAATGAAACTATTAGACATACTCATGTTATGACAGCTCTTCCCTTTTTCTCCTCCATTTTGAAGTTGTAAAGGAAGCAATCCTAGAAAATATCCCCTAAAGGAAATTCTATGTGCTAATCACTGCTCATACAAATCCACATATTTCTTAGGAATATTTAAAAAATACCATGTAGCTGAGTGTCCTTTGCATTTATTTTCCCCATGTTTTCTTTTCTATATGAATCTACAGAGCTTAATCATCGTTTTTGTTTGGCTTAACGGAAGTGTGATTTGCTCATTTTAATATTTATGTACTGAGCTGGTTTTCTTATCAAAAGAAACACCGTGTGAGCTTTATTTCTCTAAGTGTTTTATAATACTAACTTTCCTAAAATTACTTCCTTGCTTAGGAAGGAGGTTTAATCTCTTTAGAGAGCTTTCATTATCCAATTTGCATTCACTAATAATTTAATCTTCATTCTTTTTATAGTAGATCAAGTGAAAATAAGTATCTCATTGTTGACATAGTGACAGAAGCTCAAGTATCAGTGTCTTTACAATAACAAAGTATAATTGAGAATACATTACAGTGTCTGGCTGAAATAGATGTTACTCATTCTCCTAAGAGAGGTACTTGGTCAGATCTCTGTAACCTAAATCTGTAAACTGCTTTATTTATATATTGACACAAACCCCAGAGGTTAGGTGATTGGATTTCCCAGCATGTCACAGATTATAAACTAGCAGAAGGGACCGGATAGCCTAATGGAAAGAACTACAAAATTTAGACACACCTAGAAAAGAACAATAGTCTAGAGCTATATAATGTAAGGGCCCAGCTCAGTAATCTTTGTAGACATAATTTTATTTGAGCATAGTCTAATACGTGATTTTATGATAAGCCAAAATTTTAAGTAAAGATTATTTTATTTTAAAAGGAAGGTAAATGTGAATATATTTTGTATTTCTTTATCATCAAAAATATTTTTTCTTTTAAAGTTTTAAATTCTGTAGTATAAACTTGAAGTACTTAGAAACATTAACTACATTTTAAATGAGTGCCTTATTCCTTGGGTACCAAGTAGAGGAGATAGTGCTACATGTTACTTTGTCTTAAAATACTACTTTTGTTTTTTAGTTAGCTCATTTAAACTGTTGTAAACCACCTTGATTTAAATGCTAAGTGCCTTTTTAAGGATTTTTACATCAGCTTGTTATATTTTTCAGAATTTTAACCTGATCACATGCATAATGTCAGTGCTAAGTAGTGTTTTTTTGTTAATGAAAAGTCTTGGGTTTGTTGGCAATACCAAACTTTCAGGGTTATCTATTTTAGATAACCCTGTTGGCATACTAAAGAGTGGCCTTTGTAGGAGGGAAGAGTTCCAGATAACTTATGTCTAGATTTTGAAACCTCATGTTTGTTTACCAGTAACAGGATATCAGGTGTCGTTATGGCAGGCAGCACCCTTGTCAACTCTGCTGTCAGACATGAATGCATTTTTCCACTTATTTTATAAAGACGGGCCCCTGAGTGTATAGTGAACTGGGCCTGTGAAATTTACAAGTGACAAGGATAAACTGCTAGACTTAACTGTATTTTTTTTTAACTTGATTTACTGATGAGGACTAGTAAAAGCTTATTGGGGTATTAAGTCTATGCATTTTCAGTTCTACTTATGATACTTTATTTTGATATGTGTGAATGTGCAGAATGTATGCCATTTAATGAATAAGAAGCAGTTTAACTGAACAAGTTTGGGAACCTAATGTTTCTTTATTTCTCTCTTAAAGTTATTCCTTATTGATTTTGGTTTGGCCAAAAAGTACAGAGACAACAGGACAAGACAACACATACCATACAGAGAAGATAAAAACCTTACTGGCACGGCTCGATATGCTAGCATCAATGCACATCTTGGTATTGAGCAGAGGTGAGTTTGAAAATTAAATGTGCTTATCATATCCATAGCAGAAGCCATAAATGAGTTTTTGAAGTATTTCAATTAGTTTCTTAGAATTTCTGAGGATTGAGGATTTGAAGTCTGCCTGTTAATCATTTTATCTGCTGCTTCAGCCAGTACAGAGAAGCCAGTTAAATGAGATCTTCTGTTTTCTTTGTCGAAGATGGTCTCTTGGGGAGAAAATATTACATGATGGAAAGTTAAGAAGCATAGATACAAATTTGACTTTTTTTTTTTTTTTTTTTTACAGCTGAAGATAGTACCTGTTTTTTTAAATACTGATCTTGTACTTTTTATTTTAGTGATGCAAATTGAGTTTGGGGAAGAATGTATTGTTTATTTTTACAAGGGAAATGTTATGAGAGCCCTAATAAACCAAAAAGGGGTTGTTGGACTATCTCACTGTCTCCTGTTATACTCTTTCACTCAAATACATAAATTTGCGGGATCTAGTTTAAAGTAAAAAAAATTCATAATCTTTCCTCTCTTTCTGTTTCATCACATGAGTTCTATAATTTCAAGTTCCCTATGCCTTTTACCAATCATTTTTTGCTCCTTAAAACAAGCATAGAAATAACAAGATATGTCTCCAGGTTAGGGGACCTCATGAAAACAACTTCTTTCATTCTTTCTTTTTTTTTTTCCCTCCCTCCTTTCCTTTCTTCCTTCTTTCCTCCCTCCCTCCTTCCCTCTCTCTGTGGCTGAGGCTGGAATGCAGTGGCTTGATCATAACTCACTGCAGCCTCAAACTTCTGCACTCAAGCAGTCCTCCTGCCTCAGCCTCCCAAATAGCTGGGATTACAGGCATGAACTACCACCCCTGGTTTCTCATGAGAAGAATTTCAAGCTTAGAAAACATTCATAAATATCTGAATACCCTAGGTTAAGCTATAATTTCACTTTTTCTGTATGCCAAAGTATTACCTATCCTTAAATATATGTATCTATCTAAATACATATTTGTATATATGTGTATATACATATATACATGCATTCACATAGATGTTTAATTAGCTTTAAAATGTTAACTCATTTCAGCGTATTCCTAAAGTTACCTTAATGAGCTTCTGCAAAACTTAGAAGTGTTCTGTTTATTCTTTTTCATTCACCTCATTTAGACAGTTTAAATCCTTTTTGTTCTTTAAAAATTAAATTGTAAGACTATCAGTTTACATAATTTTGGAATTTGAGAAAAGTTTGTTTAGAGGTGGTAACACATGAGCTTTTTTAATACCTTAACAAGTGCCTCCTTGCGTAAGACAGCAAATAGCTCTTTCTCCTCATTTGGGAAAATTTCTTGTCTGTACTTGGCTTTCTTTCATGTTTTGCATAATAGCTCCACTTCATAAAATTACATTCTCTTTTCTAGTCGCCGAGATGACATGGAATCATTAGGATATGTTTTGATGTATTTTAATAGAACCAGCCTGCCATGGCAAGGACTAAAGGTAAATCATACTTACATTACCAGTTTGGGGTTTTTGTTTAAAGAATAGAAATACACATTGAAGAAGATAACATTTAAGATCCTTCCAATTCTGAGATTCTTCTAAGATTGAACTAACTTTAATTTACTTTTGCCTTTTAATTGGGAAAATAAAACCTGATCATTTCAGTAAGAACTTAATTAATAAAAGCCCACAGTCACAGTTGAAGAACAAGTTCCTTTGAAAGACAGTAAGCTGGTACCCATTGGTAACCGCTTGCTCTATCTAGATGGAAGTTGACATGGGCTAAGAAAGGTGGAAACTTTCCTATTTTGATGGGTTGTCATTATGTAAAAAACATATGTTTTTATGTACAGTAAAACCTGTTTATCCAGTAATACCAGCTATATTATTTATGCAATTATTCTAACATTTTATTTGTTTCTATTAGTGGGAGTTTCACCATTACTTTTGTGAGTGTGTAATGATAAATCACTGTGTCTTAAAATTTAATGTCTATTTTGATATTTTATTGGTCCTTTAAAAGGAAAAGGTCCCTGTATTTATTGAGAGGCTGCAAGCTAGGCACAGTGCTCAGTTCTTGTGTGGGTAGCTGTATCCAATATGAGTATTGTTACATTGGAATACTGTTGGTGATTTACAGTTAACTCCAGTTATTAATGTCACTAAATAATAAACACATTTTTTTGTATTGGTCTGCTTTATGCCTTTGCCTTTGTGTCAGTCATGGATTAAGAAAATATTCTTAAGCTTGGTGTAGTGGCATGTGTCTGTAGTCCCAACTACTTGGGAGGCTGAGGCAGGAGAGTCACTTGATGCCAGGAGTTGAAGGCCTCGTTGGCCTATGATCAGGCCTGTGAATAGCCACTGCACTCCACCTGGGCACCATAATGAGACCCCATCTTTAAAAACAGCAACAACAAAAAAGATAGAAAATGCTTGCTAAATTTGACACCACCTATTTTTACTTAAATCTCACCTCCTCATGATCCTATTGACTCACCCTTTCCTAATAGCTAAAATTATGTTCTTGAAGTAGATACATCAAAAGTTACCTAACAGTTTAGGGGAAAAAATTTTTAGAAGTATTATACTTGGATTTCTTTTTAATTCTTGGTTAAAATTTCTCTTGAATTCCAAGTATATGTTTATATGCCTCATGTGTTGAACTATGCAGGTTTTACTAAGTAGCACCGAGTAATCTTTATGATTTGATTCCACAGGCTGCAACAAAGAAACAAAAATATGAAAAGATTAGTGAAAAGAAGATGTCCACTCCTGTTGAAGTTTTATGTAAGGTAAGTATGCATGATGAATATTATTTAAAGTATAAATATCATCCAAGAACAAAAAGAAACATTTTACTTGCCAGCCCTGGAACATAAACATCGTAATAAATACCTATGCACCATTTTCTATTTACATTTTGATTATTCTAAGTATCTTTACTTTAACAATGGCTTAGCATATGAGTCATTTTAAATAAGTGTTTTGTGTTTCTGGTGTGATTGGGCTGTCTGTTAAAAATTGGAGGAAAATTAGCAGGGCAGGTAAACATTTCTAGTAGAACCTCATTAATTGATGAGAAAAATTAAATTAATAAATATTCTCCTTATCCCTAAACTAGTGCCAGAAAAGAAGGGATATCAGCAATTGATACATGAAGGAATAGGAAAATAGGCAGACAGATCGGAGCAAAAATAGCAGTTATCCAACAATACAGAAGAAATACAGAAGACAGGCTCATTTTTTTGAAATTTCAAGCTCCAGAGAAAGGCCAAGTGAGTTTAGAATGGAGAGGTATTCATTAGGATAATCTCTTCCATAGAAAGAAGGCTGTATGTTGTAATTTGAGACAAGAAAGAATTGTATACCTTAAATTAATTAGAAAATAGTATGCAGATAAATAGTTGAGTGATAGAAAGGAGGGATCAGTGAGTGTTAAAATAGTGTTTTGTGTAAGGCAGGTAAATGGCAATATCCCCGTGTGTGTTCCCATCCACAAATTTGCTTTCCCCTTTTCTACATATCTGCGACAACGGAGGGATGCATGGGAGACTATGATCTTTTCTGAAACTCTTTGGGGTTTGTTTTAAATTAGGAAATACATGTTGGTTAATGAATGAAATGTTTACATGTATACTCTGCCCAAATAAATTTTTTTAAGTTTATACACCTTCGGGAAGCAAAACATCATAATTTCTGTGCACTATTATGTCTATGCAAGAGATTTGATTCCCTGGAAACGTCAGCCATTTTTAAAGGGAAAAGGGAGAGAATTTAGTACATTCTCTGCTTGTGGGCTTCTTTGATCTAGAAGTTGTGGACTGTGCCTTTTTGAATTAGCCGTAAATAATTGATTCAGTATGGAGTCAACACAGAAGTATGAGGTGTTATAAAGTAATGGGATTGTTTTCAGTCTCATGGTTATGCTCTTTCCCATTAACACAGACCATTAATGTATGTAAAAAATATAAAAGTCCTATTAAGATTTTTTTCAAAAATGTATAATATATCTAAATTACTTCAGTTTCAGTTGGTCACCCAACAGGTGAAATAAGCATAAGGGTACTTTGTAAACATTAAATCTATTTACATCAGTGCAATCAATAAAAAATGTTGCAGATACTTGCATTTTATCCTGCCATGACCCTAGAATGTGAGAAATTTCTCAAAATTGTAAGGTTTTGGGAAGAGACTACCTCTCTCTACATTTGCATTTACCACAGGAGAGAACATGTAGAGGTTTGTGCTATGTTTTAATACTTTGCATTTCTGTATAGCTGATGGCAAAATCCTTTTGGTGACTAATGTCTATAGCCCTAAAAGCGTTTATATATCTTTGAGAATCGTTCCCAAGAAACTAAATGTGGAAAACGTTTATGCCCACAGATGTTCTTAGCAGTATTGGTAATAATAATAGAGAAAAATTAGAATCCACCTGAATGTTCAATTACAGGGAACAAGTTAATTAGGGTGTATTTACTCAGTAGAATATCATGCAGCCATTCAGATGTTTATGAAGAGGTGGGAAATAACATAAGAGAATACTTACAATATAATGTTAATGGAACAGAGCAGAATATATTATGTGTGCAACAGGATAACAGTTACACAAAAAAGAAAAACCTAGTGTATTCATTGACACATACCGCAAATGTTAATAGTGGTTGCTTTGTAGCTTTCAGTTTTGGCAATTCTTTTTTTTAAAATGGGCATAGAGTACTTTTGTGAAAAAAGAAAGTAATCAACTTCTGAGGGTGGGCAGAAAGTGCATATTCATTGTCATGTTCTGACAAAGAATCATTACTGGCCTCCATTTTTCCCATTTATTCATTATCGCCATTGGATTATTAGACTTTGATAAACTAATACAATAAATCAACAGTTGGGATATCTAAATTATTTAAGAACATAGTATGTAGTATTTTATCTACCAATATAAGAAGTTACTGTTCATAATAGAGTAGGTAGGATGATGAAATTTTGTTTAAATTTATAAGGAAACCAAGTCATAATTATTTTAGCTCTTATACCTTCCTACAAAGTGGTAAAATATCCTACTCAAATACGTTTTTTGCTTGTACTTAAATACATTTATTTTCCTATCTTAAATTTTTTTTGTTTTTTACTTTGTTTTAATCCTTGAACTTTATAGGGGTTTCCTGCAGAATTTGCCATGTACTTAAACTATTGTCGTGGGCTGCGCTTTGAGGAAGCCCCGGATTACATGTATCTGAGGCAGCTATTCCGCATTCTTTTCAGGTCAGTTTTTAAGGTATTTTTAAGAGTGTAAACTCCAGTGAGGGGAAACTGGTTAAATCCATCTAACATATCTGTTCTAATAAGTGCTAAACTAAAGTAAAGCAGATCTAACCAATATGAATAAAGGTTATAAGAAACTGATTTCTTTTTGGCTAATTTGGCATTTGTCTACGTGTAGTTCAAATATCCTTGAGATGATTTTAGTTTGGAGTGGAGAGACAGTTGGATCAAACTCAAAGCAGGATCTAACTTTTCTAAAATAATTGTAATTCACATTAGATATAAGTGGCTGTCAGTGCTCCCTGGAACTCTCCAGCTTTGGTACCAAAGACTATTTTAGTACTAAATAAGAAAGCAATTAAGATACCACTTAGTCATGGAGTCCGATAGTGTGGAAGCAGTCCGAAAGTAGGGTTCCTTAGGTACAACCCGGGATTAGTCTTAAACAAGGGGGAACAAATAGATCACATACATACAGTCAAACTCTTAGTTGGAAGAGGATAAGAATTAAAGTAATCCTTTAACCCAAAAAATGTCTTCCCATGGCACTGGCAAAGACATCTCACTCACAGGCTTCCAGTTCCATTACCTACTCTTAGTTACTTCTAGGAAGTGTACCTCCTATTGCGAATATCGCCCTCGATAAATGATTGCCTGGCTTAGTGCTTTAGTTTTTCACACTGCCTTTTCATTGCCACTCAGCTGCCCCTTTCAAGGAAATTTACAGGCAGCTTTTATTTTAAAAAGGGAGAGGACTTATTTTTATACAATACAACAGACTAGGGTGGTGTGACATCATTTTTCCTCAATTGTCGCAGTGTTAAAAAATCATCTATAGGGAGAGAAATTTTTTAGAAGTTACCACACTTAAGAGGAAATATTCATGGTAAGTCAGTTTATTTAACCGGACTCTTACTAAAGGATTAACATACATAATTTTGTATTTTCCAGGACCCTGAACCACCAGTATGACTACACATTTGATTGGACAATGTTAAAGCAGAAAGCAGCACAGCAGGCAGCCTCTTCCAGTGGGCAGGGTCAGCAGGCCCAAACCCCCACAGGCAAGCAAACTGACAAAACCAAGAGTAACATGAAAGGTTAGTAGCCAAGAACCAAGTGACGTTACAGGGAAAAAATTGAATACAAAATTGGGTAATTCATTCATTTCTAACAGTGTTAGATCAAGGAGGTGGTTTTAAAATGCATAAAAATTTGGCTCTGTGTTAAAAAAAAAAAGAAGACGTCCTTGGAAAATTTGACTACTAACTTTAAACCCAAATGTCCTTGTTCATATATATGTATATGTATTTGTATATACATATATGTGTGTATATTATATCATTTCTCTTGGGATTTTGGGTCATTTTTAACAACTGCATCTATTTTACTCATTCATTAACCCTTTTCCAAAATAAACATTTGGTGTTGGGAATATAATATAATCAATCAATCCAAAATCCTAGACCTAACACTTGTTGATTTTTAATAATGAATCTGGTTAGCTGTGGTATTTTGACTTTCTTTCAGACTAACAGTGTTAAGAATTTTTTTGCATGTTAATGCTTTAGCATTTAAAATGGAAAATTGTGAAGAAAATCTAATTTCAAGAGGTGAGTCCGGCATTGCCCTGACAGTGTCTTGTCTTCTCAGTTGCAGAGCACCTCATTTAATTTGTTAAATGCTCAAATAACTGCAGAGTTTATTGGCACAGCTTTCGTAGTTACAAAAATAAATTTCTCATACTTGCAGTTTAACTACATATGAACTTAATTTCAAAATGGTTTCTTTGTTTTTGAAAATGTTGGAAATATCAGGCTCTAGGTGTTTGATGTGGGGTCGAAGTCTGCAGTTAGGCCTTGCAAATTGACGATAACTGGGGCAAATGCCATTGAAACTGCTCTATTTCCTTTCTATCACTCTCTAGCACTCTTAGTGCTTGTGAGGAGTAGAACTGTTAGGGCACAGACTTATTTCTTATCACTGTTGCCAGACAGTTCAACTCTTTTCATGTTGTTTTGTTTGTTTTTATTGGCCCCCTTCTGGGGCCTACCTCCTGATACTTGCCTGCTTTGTCGAAGTAATGGGCAGGTAAGATTTGGTTTCTAAGTTTTTAATTTCTGAATGACTGCTCTAGTCTGAACTTGGCCTTCATGAATTAATCTTTGTTCCATATATTTAGTGTTATATTTAAACAAAATTACGATTTAAAAATAATTTCTAATCTGAGGGTACTTTTCAAGAAATATAATTAACTGATGTCATCCTCATCCCAGCAGCTCATCTGTTAGGAATGAAGTTGAGATGCTTCCCTTCCATATTTCTGTATTTGAGAAGGATTCAAAATCAAAGATTTAATGTAATGGTAGTTTTCAGATGATGAAATTTAAGCTCAGGATAGCAAGCACTAATGCTCTGCCTCTGCATCTCAGTTGGGACTTAATTGTCCCTTTTCAGTGTTGTAATCATTGCATGACTAAACATAGTGCCAAGAAGTTCGTAATGAGGTAGATAGCTAATGCCACTGAGAAATTGTCCTACCATTTA
>RJWJ010037110.1:0-15703 GCA_004363605.1 Indri indri | reverse complement strand
CAGCAATCCCACTTCTGAGTATTTATCCAAAAGAACTAAAATCAGGATCTTGAGGAGATATTACTACTCCCATGTTTATTTCAGCACTATTCACAATAGCCAAGATGTGGAAACAACTTAAATGATCATTAACGGATGAATGAACCAGGGATGACACTTAAGGATACTTTGCTAACTGAAATAAGCCAGTCACAGAAGAGGAACAAATACTGCATGATTCCTCATTTTAGATACGAGCTATCTAAAATAGTAAAAACTGTAGAAGCAGAGAAAAGAAGGGTGGTTGCCAGGATCTGGGTAGAGGGGGAAATGGAGAGTTGCCAATCAATGTGTATGAAATTTCAGTTGTGTAAGATGAATGCATTTTATTAATAGATATCTTAGGTACGTTGTGCCTATAGAGAACAACACTGTATTGCATACTTAAAATCTGTTAAGAAAGTGGGTCTCATGTTTACAGTTCTTACCATAATAAAAAAACAATGAAGGGTGGGTGCCTCTTGGTTAATTCCTTTCATAGTGAGTAAAATTTATTTTGTTTTTAGTTTAGAAATATCATACTTAAGTATATAATCCCTAAAAAAAATTGCTAATACAGAAATCTACATAATAAAATGGAAAAGATATCTTCACCATCTCCCTGTTCTATTCTCATCTCCATAAGTAACTAATATCAAGTGGGTGATATATAATATTCCAGAATGTTGTCTCTGATTTACATTTACATATAAAGCATTAAATTCAACATATGTATATAATAATCTCATTTATACATACATATATTGGGATCATATTATGCATGCTCTGTATCTATAAATATTATTTTAACAAGATATTTTCCATAGCCAGATTCATAATTATTGTATCATGTTTTTACCAATTATATTGTATCCTACAGCATGAATAGATCACAGTTTCTTTAATAATTCCCCTTAGAGACACTTTAGGTTTTTCCTGCTTCATTCATACAAATAATGCTACACTAAACATCCATGTCCATTTATCCATTTGCTTAAGGAGTATTTCTCCAGGGGTCGTAATGTTAATATTGAACACTATTGCCATAGCTACCACCAAATTGTCTTCTAAAAACACTATCCCAGTGGACATACCATTCCACAGCTTTAGGAGAAAGCTCATTTCCCCTCACCCTCACCAACAAAGAACATTGTCAATGTACAAAATTTGTTTGCTAACTCATAGTGGAAAAAATGATCTCTAATTATTGTGTGTTAGAAATAATAACTGAAAAAGAAAACAAAAATAATTACATCAAAAGATTAATTCAAAAGTCCAAAATCCTGAGTTTTCCCTGAAGAGTTCCCAAAAGAGAGAACAGAGATTAAAAAGGAAAAAAATTATCAAATAAAAATTATTGAAAATACTGTCCCAAAACTGAATGGAATTCTACATTGCGAGGGCCCACTAAAAAGACACAGGACAACCTAATAAATTAAGAAAAGTCCACACCAAAGTCCAGAATCATAAAGTTTTGTAATGCTAAAATTAAAAAGAAGATCCCAAGAGCTTCCAGACAGGAAGAGGACATATACAGAAAACAAAACAAAAAAATTAAAAAATTTTTAAAAACCCAGTAATCAGAATGGCATTAAGCTTCTCAACAGCAATACTAGATGCAAAGGAATGCCTTCAAGATTCAGAGGAAAAAATGACTTTCAACCTAAAATTCTACAACCAATCAAACTATTAAACGAGTGTCAGAAAAAAATAAAGATACTGTCAGACATACAAAGTTGCTGAAAATTTACCTCCCATACACTCTTTCCTAGAATGTTATAGAAGGATATGCACAGCACAGAAGAGTAAAACCAAGAAAGAGAAGAGCATTAGATCACGGAAGCAGGAGAACTGACAGAGGAGACAAACGAAGGAGAGTCCCAGAATGAGAGCTTGCATTCCCTCTAAACCACATTAGAAAGTCTGGGCAATGAGGGAGATGGGTCTGGGGTGGGAGTGGGGATGGGAAGTGTGTGAGGAGGCTATAATTATTAGAGAGTTTGAAACTATGTTTAAGAATTTAGAAAAATTATAAACAAGATACAATCAATCTGGTCACCTGAAAAAAGTAGTGAGAAGGAACACAGGAAGCTTAGCAAATGAAGTAGAGTGACAGTCAACATTGGAAAAACAGGCAAGGAAAACATGAAGTGAAAAGGAAAGATAAAATTTGCAAGAAAAAATAAATCATAAAAATCATCATAATGTACTATAGATTGGACTAAAAATTATGATAGAGATGCATTAAAAGGATGGAGGAAATGAATACGAAGAGAAGCAGAGGACAGTAGAAATGGCCTGGAAGAGAGCAAAGTTCTCAGCTGTTATAATGAGAAGTCAATAATGTCCAAAATTGAGAGATCCAGAAATAAAAGTGTAATCATAATATTTAGGAAAACAACTGAAAGTGGTTGCCTGTGGGAAGACAGACTAGGGAATGGGGAGAAGTAGTGTCAAGAACTGCTGTACTTATAGCCTTTATATATGATTTGATTTATTTAAACTATATTAAATATATGGACTTAATTAAAAATAATTAATTTACATGTTAGAAAAAAGTGTGTATGTATTGTAACAAGAGGAGTGGGGAACGGTTCCTGAAGTTCCTACATTGCCTGGTACAGCTCATAGATTAGAAAACAAAGATGAGGTATTTAGAGTCCACAATAATTGCTCTGTATCCATGGTGTCCATTGCTCAAACCTAAGACCTAAGGATCAAAGTATATTCCACTCCTGCCTTTTGTCTTTCCCAGCTAGTCCATTTCTTAGTTATTTTCATGCTTCCTATAAAATATCTCTTGGATCTGTCCTTCTTCCCTGTATCCCCACTGCCACTGTCTTAATTTAGGTACCCATCTTTTCTCTGGATGTCTGCAACTTTCCCCTAGGTTGTATCTCTATTTTTGTCAATAAACTTCTCACCCTCAATCCATTTTCCATGTGTAGCCAGAGTGATCTTTATAAAAATCTAATAAAATATTTTTATAAAAATCTAATCAGATATTTTTATTTCCTAGTTCAAGATTCATAAATTGTTCATTATTGCCTATTGGTGAAAACATAAAGTAAATTCCTTTATATGATATCTTAGTTTGTTTTCTGCTATTATAGAAGCACACCAGAGACTGGGTGATTTATAATGAATAGAAGTTTATTTGACTCCTGGTTATAGAGGCTGGGAAGCCCAAGAGCATGGCACTGACATCCGGTGAGAGTCATCCCATAATAGAAAGCATCATCATATGGTGACCTATCAAAAGAGACAGGTAGAAAAAATCAGTCCATTCTCACACTTTTTATCAGGAACCCACTCCTGAGATAACTAATCCACTCCTGAGATAACAGCATTAATCCTTTCATGAAGATGGAGCCCTCATGCCCTAATCACCTCTTAAAGGTCCCTCCTCTCAAGACTGTTGCATTGGGGATTAAGCTTTCAACATATGAACTTTTTGGGAAACACATTCAAACCATAGCATATGGCTTACAGAATCTAGGGTTCAGAATACCAGTCCAATTTTGTCTTCCATTTATCCCTCCCTTGAGTTCTACATGCCAGCATTTCCCAGAAAACTCTGTCTTCTACTATCTTTATGCCTTTAATTTTACATTTTCTTTTTGTCTTAGAAGCAAACTCTTACCTTTTCTACAAAAGAGAAAATGTCCCCAAGCATTCATGGGCACTGCAACAAACACATGGCTTACAGGTCCCAATTAGAGCTCTTAACATACTGTGTTGAAAGTGTTTGTTTTCATGTATGTCTCCCTTATTAGATTGCAAGAGACTTGAGAGCAATGACTATGGATTTTCTTCTTTGTCTTCCCAGTATACCTACATTCTAGCACGTAAAGAATTTGCTGTCAAGATTGGCCAAATATGTGAATCCAAAACAGGCCCCTCACAAGGAACAGCATGACAAACCACCAGCTACAACCACAAAATTAATAAAGTGGGAGAGTGGAATTGAAATAAAAATAAGTGGAGGCCTTGGGCCACTGTTTTGGCAAGTGCTGGGTGGGGCATGAAAAGCTACAACCTCTGCACATCTGACCTAGCATTCACAGGACACTTGTGCCTAAAAAGCAGCCTGTAAGTTGCTTGGCCCCATTCCACCCTCCAGGCCTCAGCCACCTCCTGTCTGCCAGGCCCTGACCCCACCCTCCAGGTCGGGTTGGCCCACCATCTACACAGCCCTCACTTCTGGCTCAGAGCCACTGCTCATGGGCTTTGCTTCTGGCTCTACCCCAGTCCCAACTCAAAGGCTGTCCTGCAGGAGCACAGTCAGCTCCAAACTGAGAGGCTTGGGATGGCCGCTTTGGCAGGCTCCAAGAGGAGCATGGAAGGCCCCGCAATCCCAGGGCTGCCAGAGCCAACAACAGCCCATGTGATGTTGCATTAGCCAGACCCTAGCACCTGCAGAGCAGCCAGCTGCTTGCTTGCCCCAACTCTGCCCTCCAGGCCCCAATTACCTCCTGCCTACTTTGCCTCAACCCCACCCTCCAGGACTGGTGGGCCACCATCTGCACAGCCCCACTTTAGGATCAGAGGCCTTGCTCAGAACTTCTGCTTGTGGATCCTTCCTAGTCCCAGCTCTGAGGCTCTTGCACTAGAGCCTGTGCCTCCAGAAATCCCACCAGGCCCAAGACACCACCCCCAAGTCTCCAGCACTGCACCTGGATGTCAAGACCCTATCCCAGAGCCTCTACCACCAAATCAGGGTGGGAAGAGCTTCTCCAAAGTCCACCAGGGACCCCCCAGCCTCAAGCTGCCAGCACACTGACCTGCTTTGAACAATCACCCAACACCTGGGAACCCACAATAACCTTATCTAGCTACTGCAATTACTTCTGTAGGGAGACCATGAGTAGAGCAATCTTCACAACACCAGCCTCAGTGAAGTGACTCTTATCCAGCTCACAACGTGAACATCCTGCAACTATCTGGAGAGTCCCCAGAAAGGAACAGGAGTCCTGCAAGCTTATCAACCCAGAATTCAGAGGAGAGGATTCAGATGAGAAAAAAACCAGCAAAAGAACCCTGACAACATGAAAAATCAAAACAGATCAATACCCCCATGGGATCACAATGGAGCTACAGCAGTGAACTCCAACTACAAGGAAATGACAGAAATGAAATTCAGAATATGTATAGCAAATAAGATTAATGGAATTGACGAGAAGGTTGCAAACCAACAAAAAGAAGCCCAAAAAATATTTCAGGAAATTAATGAAAAAGTTGTGGAAGAGCCTGACGAAATTAGGAAGGATATAATAGAACTTAAAGAAATGAAAAAGGGATTTTCAAAATATAACGGGAAGTTTCAGCAACAGATTAAACCAAGGAGAAGAAAGAATCTCAGAGCTTGAAGACAAGGCTCTTGAGCTAGCCCAATCATATAAAGAGGCAGAGAAGAGAACAAGGATAGAGCAACCACTTAAATAAATACGGCACTATGTGAGGCAAACAAACATGTAAATTATAGGTATCCCTGAGGGAGAAAAGAAAGTGCTAAAAGCACGGAAAATTTATTTGAGGGCCTTATTGTTGAAAACTTCCCCAGTACTTCCAGAGATCCAGACATCCATATATAAGATGGTCATGAAACTATGAGAAGATTCACAGCGAATAGGACATCTCCAAGACACATAGTATTCAACCTGGCCAAAGTCAAAGTGAAAGAGAAAATTCTACAAGCAGCTAGACATAAGCAACAACTGACCTACGAGGGAAAAACCCATCAGGATAACACCAGACTTCTCAGCAGGAATTTTACAAGCCAGAAGGTAGTAGGCCTTCCGTCTTCAATCTTCTTAAACAAAATGACTGCCGGCCTAGAATTTTGTATCCTGCAAAACTAAGTTTCACATTTGATGGAGAAATTAAGTCTTTTCCAGAGAAGCAAACACTGAGGGAATTCACCAAATTCAGACTGGCCCTGCAGAAAGTACTCAGATCTGCACTCTACGTGGATCAGCATGATAAAGGCCACCAGTGTAAAAACTTCCAAAACTAAAGGTCAGAGCCCAGTCACCACAAAATGGCTCAAGAGGTAAAACAGACCAATAAAGTCCTACTCAAGAAGAAGAACAGAAATCCACCCCACTTACCAATTCTTTCAAAAATGTGAATGGCCTGAATTCCCCACTGAAGGGACATAGCCTGGCTAAATGGATAAAAAAAAAATATGAGCCAAATATCTTCTGTCTCCAGGAAACACATCGAACCCACAAGGACACATTTAGACTCAAGGTGAAGAGATGGAAAACAATATTCCATTCAAATGGAAACAAAAAAAAAAAGCTGGTATAGCAGTTCTCCCAAAACAACAAATGTTGACATAGATGAGGAGAGACAGGAACACTCGTACACTGCTGTTGGGACTGAAAACCAGTACAACCTCTGTGGAGAGTAGTATGGAGACACCTCAAAGAACCAAACGTAGAACTACCATTTGATCCAGCAATCCCACTACTGGGTATCTACCCAAAGGAAAAAGACATTCCATAAAAATGACCTCTGCACTTGAATGTTTATAGCAGCACAATTCACAATTGCAAAGATGTGGAAACAACCCCAGTGCTCATCAATCCAGGAGTGGACTAATAATATGTGGTATATGTATACCATGGAGTACTACTCAGCCATAAAAAAAATGGTGAACTAATACTCTTGTATTATCCTGGATGGAGCTGGAGCCCATTCTTCTAAGTGAAGTATCACAAGAATGGAAAAGTAAACACCACATGTACTCACCATTAAATTGGTACTAATCAATCAAAACATATGTGCACATATGGAAGTAACATCCATCAGGTGTCAGGCAGGTGGGAGGAAAAAGGAGGGAAAAGGTAAACTCACACCTAACGGTTGTGGTGCGCACTGTCTGGGGGACAGTCTGACTCAGGTGTTACAAAGGCAACTTATGTAACCAAAGCATTTGTACCTCCATAATACTCTGAAATAAAAAATAAACAAATAATAAGTAAATAAATAATGTAGATGTTTGGTCAATTACCAATGATTGCTAATTTTATTTCAATGCTCATATGAGGTGCAAGAAATCCTAATCTATCTTACACATGATATAATGAATTGAATTCTCGAGTTATACAGTGGAATAGCTACTATCTTGCACTTAGTCAACTTTCACATTCATATCCAAATCTTTGGAACTATTCATCAGAGTACTCCCAAAAGATTGTAAAGCTACTATTCCCCTGGAGACTAATTCCTTCCTTCTTTTTCTAAAACATGTAGCTTTCAACAGGGTAACTAATCTAATTCCTGAAGTGCTCCCCATATCAACACAAACTAGGTTGATCCTTCCTTAAAAACTCCAAATAGAACAGATCAAAGGGAGCAAAATGTGTACACCGAGTCTGGCATACAATTAGAGAAAATAAAAAGCTTTAAGGCAAGGGTTCATCCTATTGAACATGCCAACAATTCCTACTTCCACATGACTCCAGACCCAAGACCCTCGAAAGGAATTCAACATACTCAGAATGGCATAAAGCTGGGCACTGTACCTCTGTCTACTTGCTTATATTTTATCTAACTGACCTAACCTGTTTTAAACCAGTGAACTTTGAACCTGCAAAGAAGTAAGTTTTATTTATTTTAATTACTAAACAAATGTTTTGATTGTCTTTGGTTAGGTATGCCATTATTTATGTCCTAATTACTGTCAGAGCAATTTAGTATCTGTACATGTAATAATATAAACACTTTCTCTGCATTGTGCACATCTTTAGAACGTAAGTCATTATTTATAAATCCACAAAGAAAGTGTTAAGCAACAAAGCTCGCCATTGTCAAAAACTCTCCCATTCCCACCAACTTAAATACTTCTTATTCCTTGGAAAAAATCAATGGAAGTTATTCACATATGTTAAAGAATCATCTCAAAAAACTACTTTTTCTATAAATAAATACATTTTGTATAAGTAAGCCAAATGTACATAATGTAATTTAGCTATACTTGGCATCCTAAAAACACTTGGGAGAGTATTCACTAAATCATTCACTAAATGCTATAATATTCTGTCACTGTATCATAATATTTTATATGCAAAATATGCCCTTCCTAAAATGGGCCTAAAAACAGTCATTTCTGAGACGTTTATCTGGAATATAAATGTGTTAATGCACTACAGGGTAAAACACTTGAGTGCCTAAGGATTTTCACTCAGCCCCAGAAATTTATCAAAAGATAAATCTTTCATTCCTTTTAATGGACTATTTAAAGCAGTTAGCATCTAAATATTAAAGTGCTCATAAAATTTTTTTTTTTCAAATCCCCATTTCATGACAGGTTGCCTTTTGTTTAGCTGGAATTAAACTGGGAGATTGTCTTTGGCATTCAAGAGAAGAAAGACAAGATTGGCCAACAGGAATAAAGATGGCCTTAGTCAAACTTACGAGACCACTTCAAGCTTTATCATTTTACAATTCAATAAACAAACAAGGGCTTATCTTTCTAAGAAGATAACAGATGTTAACTGCCTCAAAAATGAATCTAATTACACAGTAGACATTACAAACATTGCACAAGTTATGTTATATTTAATAATGATGTTCTTGTACCCAAAGAAAATTCAGGTGTTGTGCAATGATGTCATGAATTCGAAGAGATCTAGACAACTCATTCATACAATCCTATTACGTAACTCCCAGCTTCCTTAATATGGCCCCTCAGCCCTGGCTAGACTTGTCCTATGCTTTCAAAAGACAGACAAAAAGGAACAACAACAGCGCAGAAAGAAAAAAATAATTGCACTGTGGTCAAAAAACTGAGCTCAAAATAATTTAAAGATTAAACTGAATAAAAGGTTTAACATGAAAAATTGAAGGATTAGGACTAAGATTCCACAATGAAGCCATGTCAAAACTAAAAAATAAATGGAAATGATAAATTTTTTTTTTAAAAAGCTCAATATCATTTACAACAAATTCCTAGTAACTGCACAAATTACAATAATAAAAAGATTTTGTAATTAAACACTCTAGAACCTAGGTATAAGCACTATACATAGAATAATCCATAATTCAGCATTCCTTCAAGTGAGCAGAAGAATTTAAAAAAGTGTTTACAATAAGCTGATTATGAAACTGAAAACAAAAATCAACCCCCTACTTTATCTATGTGTTTTAAATTCACAAATAGTTACAGCAGAAATGTTTCTTGTTAGAAAAGTTTATCGTTAGTCTTGTAACAAAAAGTCAATGATAGCAGCTTTGTTTAATTAATTTTTTGTGCAAAAATAAGGTCATTTTCCCACCAAATCAATAACACAGTAACAAAAGTAAAGCAGTTTAACAATTATAAACGTTTGCTTACTGCATAGTTTACCTCATAATCTCCTCTCTACCGCTTTCTAAGGCAAAAATGATTAAATTAAATCTCTAGTCTGAGGAGTTTGCTAAAATAAAAATGGAAATTATAACCATTTACAAAATGAAAAAAAAATCTACTGAAATCTTACAACAGCCTCTCCACTTAATAAAACTGTCTAGTAAATATAGTACACTGACTTTTATTAGGACAATGCATTTTTTAAAACATAATTTTTAACAAATAATAATAATAAAGAAAAACACCTGGGATCTCTTGCAGCAGAGTAAGAGGGTACCTTATGCTTTATCTGTCAGCTTGAAACTAAAATTACGTGGAGAGTTTTGGTAAAAAACACACCTATTAGAATTTTAAAGGTAGCACAAATAGAAACAACAGGATATAATTGACCACAAGCTATCATGTATGTACTGCCTATAAACAGCAACAACCCCTTTAAAAAGTGAAAACAAATGTTGGATTTTTTTTTCTGTCTTTCTTCTAGTCAGCTTAATAAATCCACCAGAGTTCAGATATCAGCATGCGCTACATAGCCTAAGAGAAAATATCTGTATGCACCCCCAAAATAATACTTCACTGTTAGAAGCTTAAATAATACACACAGGAAATATCAGTTCAAATAAAGACAGACTATCAGTCAGCATTATCATGGAGTCATACATAGGATCCTCTCCAGAAATAATTACACGCAGCCTTCTGTAGCAAGCACGCCCTGGAAGCCTGCATATGTTGGCTTCTCAGCAGCCTGACAGCAGGCAGTTTCCAATTGCATGGAGAATGGAGAGCTCATGTTAATGAGATTCTCCTTCTGCATCTCTCTACCTCACATGCTGCATCTTCTAGCACAGGAAAATCACTCTCTTACTAAGACAGAGAAAGCAGGAGATCCTTATGGGCCCTTAGTTCACTTACATTTCTTTTTCTTTTTCTTTTACCACTAGTGATTTTAAATCCATTTATACTCCTCATTGACACTGGAAGGAATCTTTTCCTTTGCTTGGCTTCTAGGGCAGGATGCTTTGTAACATCCTTGTCCTCACTTCCTTGTTTAGTATAACTTAAAGTGGCTACTTCATTCCGTTTGCTCTTTTTTTCTTCCAAGCTGAGCCATGTTTCAGAGAGGTGTGACAAGAAAAATAGTAATAAGGGACAAATGAGAACATTTCTTATGTCTTTTATCAATTTGATAATGAACTTTGTCCCATCAACATTATTATGAGGAGAATAGTTTGTGGAGAGAAATATTTCATTGAAAGAAAACATTAAAACCCTCTCATTATGCTGACCAAGCTAAGATTACCCTACTGTATAGACTACAGAGTAGATCTAATGGTAAGAAGACCTATGAAAGTAAGAATGGTCCTATTTTTAGGACAGCTTCATTTAACATTCACTCTGACCTTTATAGGATTGTGCCATATTTAATTTAAACTATATATAAAGCTCTTAACATTCTAAATTGAAGTAAACTATTGGGTTTTTCTTTATTTTCCTCCTTCTCATCTGAAAGTTTTCCCAATGGGGAAAAAGCCAGTCCTTTCTACTTTTTTCAAAAAATTATAATAATAAAGCAATGCAGCTTACCAATTCCTCAAAATTGCTTCCATTATCACTGCAAATTATTTTTTCTAATAATCTACCAAATTCCTCTTATTTTCTTTCCCATTCCTCAAAGTTATTGCCACGTTGGACCGATCTAAACAATTCATCTCCTACCTTGGTATTTACACTCTTCAAATAATCATACATGGTTTTCTGGTCTCTCCTCCCCACTCTGCCGCTCGTCTTGTTTGGGTAAGCAATACATAATTGGTTCTTTTAATCTTTCCTCATAAGTCAATTGCTCCAGCCCCTTAATCATTTTTGTTGTGCTTCTCTGAAATCTGTCCAATTTGTCAGCATCCCTCTGGTGCTGGGACGTTCAGGACTGCATGCAGGATTGTGGTACTGCCTCATCGATGCTTCATACAGGAAAGGATTATCACCGCTCTTATTCTGATGGTGAGAAATCTCTGGGCATGCAGTTTAAAAAGCATACAAGATTTTTGCTACAAATTTACATGCAATATTTCTAGCTAATTTTTTTTCTCTAGCCTTCACTCCAAGCATTAGAATTTTGCAAATATTTCGCTGGAACTCATACTCTGTATTTCAAATTTGGTGTGCTGAGACATGTATTGGATATATTTGCTTTCATTTTTCTCAGCTGAGAAATGCTTTATTTTCTCCATGTATGCCTGACCTCTCTTTGAGCTACTGTATTTCTCCAGTATCCTTAAGTTCTCAATTCAGTGCCATTTGTGGGTATAATTAATATGATCTTTGCTCATTATAAGAGTTATTAATAATAAGGTTAAATAACGCCCTTATAACAGCACCTCGACTGAATCACTCCACGCAAGTCAGCTTATTGCTAGATCACAGTTCATTTTATTTATGGTCTTCCAACCAATTTTCAGCACATGTGACAGTGCCCACGTCTGAGTAAGATTTCAAATAAGGTTTTGTGAAACTGTATCACAGGTTTCATGTTCCTTTTAGTCACCAGTTTTGTAATTTGATCAAAGGGTTGTTAAGTTTGACTGCTGTGGTTCAGTCTTCATCTTTGGAAGTTACTGTTATTAGCTAGAGAAAAAAAAATGATTAGGCTCTTCATAGTACTGGAAGATTGATTTCTCTAAATGAAAGCTATAGGAACACAGACTTTTAAAAATAATAAGCGTTCATTGTAAAATCATATATGTTTAATAATATGCCTAGTTTCCATATTTATGGTCCTGTTTCACTAAGTTATCATCAAAATTTATGAATATGTCCACATAATGCAAGTATTTGTATTCAAGTTACAGAAAGAAGAAAAATGTTTATTTACAGCTTCTTGTTTATAGTACCTTGCCTTTCCTATCACACATTGCTACTTGCAATCTAATGAATGATGCATTTCTCACCCACACCAACTTTCCTATAATCATCAAATTCCATAAGTATTTTACATTATGCTACATTGGAATGCTTATTTTGAATACATGTTAAGGGAAATTAAGGAAAGACAAGCACTTGATTTTCTTTTTCTTGCTTTTCAGTTAAGTACAGACAAGAAATGTAATGAATGAATCAACAGTACATATTTTGATGAAAGCAATGTTGAGCATACCAAACACTGCACATTCAAGAAAAGCCTTGCATTTTTCCTAACTCATAACACCGAAAATGAGATTCACAATCTTGTTAGTGTCAGACTATAATCATTCACGTTGCTCCACAAATCAAAATAATATTTTAAAAAGAAGAGCACTGCACATTCAATGTTAAAGTTTTATATTGTTTTGTGTTTTATGAATGAAATCTTGCTCAGCAAAATCCTCAAATGGATGTGAGGGACATAGAGGTTTTGTTAGTCAAAAAGAGAACCTGTGAAGATACTCGTAGCTAGTACATGCAAGTTGGTCTCTTGATATCATTTGAATTGCAAGAAATGACATTAAATACTTCTGCTTACTGGAAGTAAACTTATAGTATTCTGGTCAAACCCTGGGCCTCAACTGCTGTGTGTGTCATGAAGGTGATGTGCTGGTCTCCAGGGACAGGGTACAAAGGAAAGTGCACATAAAACTTCCGCTTCAGAGGAAAAACAGCTCTGACACCCTAGACAGTGAGAGTTGCCCCTCTGTCCTTCTACCTGGAGGTACAGTGCTGTCCTGGCATGTGACAACAAGTGGAGATTAAAAACAGGAGAAATATCTAGGACAAAAAAATGTCAAAGCCTTAAAGTCAGTTACAGCCTTAAAGACAGTAACATTTAAAGGAAAGCCACATTATTAGCAATGTGGGTTTTAAAAGGGAAAAAGGTAATTAGCAACATATTAGTTCTGAATTACAAAACTCCCAGCCAAATCTAACATTAGTTAAGTTTGAAGAGACGTTAGAACAGTCTGTGTAGCCCTTGGGTTTATCATACAAGATAAAATGTGGTAGCAGAAGCTTTTCAATCAAAGTTGTTGCCTTTTCTTGTGTTGGTGGTATAGTGGTGAGCATAGCTGCCTTCCAAAGTTGTTGCCTTTTCTAATACTTTAAAAGAAAATGCTAGTTCTTTTAGTAGTATGGTACTCATAAATTTGAAAAATACTTCACCAAAGATGAGTTTTGAACTCATTCATTGAATTCAACCTAAAGAACTAATGTAGAAAATGATACAAAGGGAAGATAACCATAGTATCAAACCTATATCCTATTCATTAAATGCTGTTGAAATAGCTGATTCTACATATACTTGGGTGTGTGTTTTCTTACATGATACTTACCTCAAGGCCACCTGGATTTCTTTGTTCAATTGGAAATTCCCTATTAGGGACCCTTTTACCCCTTCCAAAAGTAAATGAATAAAGGACAATTTTAAATACTGCTCAGGCTGATTTCAAAACCTCTATTCATTGCACCAGATTCTGGTGCACAAATTCCTTGGCATATGAGAGCATAATCATTCCACAGCATCACTTTCCCTCATTGGCTAATCCAGGATCACAGCAAGTTTAGGATATTTGATATGTAACAAATGTATTTTTATATATTGCTTCTTTAAAAATTGAAAATCTAATTATCTCTTCATTACAAACTCCTCTTTTTAGGCTCATAGTATAAAAAGCAGTAATAATCCAATTCATTAAAACACAATTTGCATAAATAACAAATCATTTATCCAATAAGCATACTTGTATCCCCCAAATATAAACACCAAAAGCTGCATTTAAGTAAGAAAATATGCACTACTGGGGAGAAAATGCAAGACAGACAGAGCAGTACACCATACATGAAATGTCAAACATGTCAAAATACTCATGAATACCAACATCTCCCACCACACTACGACCGACTTTAAAGGTTATTTAGGGCTCACACATCTGCAAGTGCAGATTTTACAGCAGCAGACTTTATTTTTTTCAGATATATTAAAAATAAGTCACTGATGTGTCAAACGTTGTTTCCACACATGTGGCCCATGTAGAGAATTCTACCCAGCACTGCTGAGAGAAGGACAATTACACAGAACACAGACTCCTGGCACGGAATAGATTCATTATGGATTTCTAGAAGCTTGTTTTTAACTGTATCAATTCAGTATGCAGGAAGGATAATTAGTCAAAAGACCAAAGAAGCAAATGTAGCTATCTTCATTCCTCAAAAATAAAAACCCCTCTTAGGGTCCCCATAATTCAACTTCTCAGAACTTCATTTCAGAAAGGCACTTCCAGAACATGTCACAAGGCTTCCTTGTCCCTAAGACACTGATTGTGAATTATTTCTGGATAACTGCAGACAAGTCTTATAAAACAAGAAGCATAACACATGCAGAACATACTTATCCTATTCCCGGCCCTCAGATAAGTGAAGCTTAAATTAAATGTCAAAGACGAACAAAATCTATTGTATAAGCAAATAGCTGACCTAAATCCACCATATTTTGTTTGTCAAGTGTGTATATTCTAATAAATTTTATAATATAATAAGACTGTTTTTGTCACCCTTTGACCACGCCAAGTTAGATGCAGACAGTCTTCTGAATAAATATTACTCTCTGCTTGACTCTTTAAGCAAAATCTATTTATACCATTTGGTAGACTGTGAGAGCAGCTCTTCAGAAAATGTTAATAACAGTTAAACATTGCAGACCACAAACACAGGAGAAGTAGAGGAAAGAGTAAATGGTTCATGCATAGCCAGTTTCTCAGTTTTACAAAGTGGCCTGCTCAGGACTTTGAACTAAGTTTTCCTAGTAGAAAACCTAGAAGCTGGCTGAAAAATCAAATGATTAATATAAGGAAATTCAAATAGCTTGAAGAGAAAAAACATTTTTCCTCTTTACTACCATCAATATGACTTGTTCAGTGACATGATAAACACATGCAACAATCATTGCCATTTTTTTACTGGGCAGCAGAGCAAGCAATTCAAAACTCCTTCACACAGTAACTATGAAAAGCAATCAAAATAATCCCTTCTTTAAAGTTTCAGAGAGAAGAGCACTATGTTATTATTAATACCACTATAATTTCATGTCAATGCTCCCCTCCAGAAGTCTGAACACACTTGAAATAACTTCCTCAACTCTCAGGAGGTGAGAAAACCCCAGTTAGTATCTGCAAAAGCCAGGTAGTGCTAAAGCAAGGCACTTGGAATTGCACGTCCTGGCTCTGAGATCAAAGTCCAACTATTTCATGTACTTATGGGCCAAAATATTAAACAATACCTCTGAGCTTCATCTCCTCATTTGTAAAATGGAAATAGGTTGGAGTTGAGAGGATTACATGATAGGAGACCTGGCTTTGCAAC
>RJWJ010037109.1:0-15732 GCA_004363605.1 Indri indri | reverse complement strand
GAGGGCACATACTAAATATTCAATCAGTATTTGTTGAATGAATGGAAGAATCACACACAAAACACTCAGAATTCCTCTCATAAATACTCCATATCTGGTTATTTCAATGACAGATAGGGCAAGGGGCTCAGATCAGCATTTATTTTTTTTTTTTTTTGGAGACATGATCTTTCTCGATTGCCCTGTCTAGAGTGTAGCGGCACCATCACAGCTCACTGTAACCCCAAACTCCTGGGCTCAAGCGATCCTCCTGCCTCAGCCTCCCACGTAGCTGGGACTACAGGTGCACAACACTACACCTAGCTAATATTTCTACTTTTTGTAGAGATGGGGGGGGGGGGGTCTCACTTTGGCTCAGGCTGGTCTTGAACTCCTGACATCAAGCAATCCTCCCATAACACTAGGATTACAGGTGTGAACCAACACACCTGGCAGCAATTCAATTATAATTCGACAGAGAGGAAAGAAAGGAGTACTAACATCTAGAGAACACCACAATGCACCCTCCACAATAAAGAACACACCCATCTCAATCAGTCCTCCTAACAATTCTATGAGCTCTATCATCTCCACCTTATAGACAAAGGACCAGAGGAGAAAGGTTAAATAAGTCCCCCAAGACCATACACCCTTTAAGTGGAGGAGCTGCTGGGATTTGAACCAAATCTACCTGACTCCAGATCTAGGCTCTTTCCAGTAGCACAGGGCTTCTCAAGAAGACTACGATATTTAACTCAGTTGTACTACAACATGTACATTAAACTGAAGTCACAAATATGAATAACACATTAAAGAGTTCACAAAGTAAGCACTACACTACATGAAAAATGCCATGTAAAAAAGGATTGATGGAAGCACATAGAGGTGTGGAAAAAGCGAAGACTGATCCAGGTTAAGAGAACATTATGTTCAAAGAACTGCAAGGTGCTTAGTATGGCTAGAGTCAGAGTGGGAGGAAGGAAATAAAGAGGAAGAGGGAAAGACCAGAGATGAGGCAAGGACAGTGCCTATTCCTTTGTTCACTCATTGCTTATGATGAAGTCCTACTATGTGCCAAGTACTATATTAGACAAGCATTGCAATGATGAATGAGACATAGCCAAGGAGCTTATAGTCTATCCCAGGAGACTGGTAAACACACAATTGCAACGGAGCGATACACGGTAACACAGGTGTGTTCATTGGATATTAAGATTCTCCTAGATGGCAAAAAGGTGAAATCAGACAGGTTAATCAAGGCATTACATTCAGAGATCCTTCTAAAGAGATACCTGATTCATTACAACCACCAAATACCAAGCCCTGCTGGCAGGTTTGCACTACAGAAAGTCCCCAGTTCTCCTTCTACCTCAAACCAAACCACAGCTGCTTGAATCAGAGGAGGACATGGGACCAAAGAGAAGACAATCCATAGGCTGATCAGACACCTAAAATGTGGCCTGGCATATAAAGAGGAGCTCTTGCACTCAGCGGTTGCACTTCAGAAGCCAAAATGATGCATAGAATCCTTGAGGCAGAGTCTGAGGCCTGAGTGGTCAAAATACAAGAAAAAGCGGAAGTGAACAGTCACTATGAAAAAGATTGCATAGCTCATGAATGTGTTCTGTGGCCCGCACAGTATATTATATTTTTAAAAAATGACACCCAGCTTGTGGTCTCTAAATACTATTCCCCACAGAAAAAGGAATCAGAACTCCTTGGAAATAGCTGCTCTGAGGTCAGGGGACAGACATACACAAGATAAGCCTAGAACACCTCAGCGTGCCAGAAAACAAGGCAGCTATCAAAGCCTAACAGGATTGTGTCAAAAGGATACAGGAGCCAATATGAATGAGCCAAAAGGACAAATTGAGCATAAAGAATGGATACGACTGACTAAAACACAATGAATCTAAAAATTGAAACAAAGCAATGAATTCAGCACAATACTTAAAAAAAAAAAAACCCTCATTGGACTACACAGGAAATAACACAGGCAGCAATCCCTTACTCTGAAAATTGTCAGAAGAAATGAATCCTGCATTTATCCTGCCTACATGAATTATAAATTTTAGGGTAATAGTCTTAATTGATGAATTCCTTAAGAATAATTTTACCTAATAAATATGGAAGGAATAACAAAATTAGAAAATCATCACTTTGTCACTTTAATGAAATAAATTCATAGTCATTAGTGGATTCACAAGTGAAAGATTAATGGGAAGCTTTACAATGGAAGCTTTAGGCTCTTACTACCTGGCCAGACAGAAAAATGCACCCCGACCCCAAAATGTCTATATCCTAATCCCCAGAACCTATGAATATGTTAGCTTACATGGCAAAAGGGACTTTGTAGAGTGATTAAACTAACGGTCTTGAGATGGGGAGATTATCACTAGGGTCCCTACAAGGGAAAGGAGGAGGCAGAGAGTAAGAGAATGAGAGGATGATGGCGGAGGAGGGAGGAAAGGAAGAAGAGAGAGGGGAGAGACAGAACACGTAAGGAAGAAAGTGGAGAGAGGAAAGGGGAGGGACAGGGAGAGAAGAGTTGAAGACACTGTGCTACTGGCTTTGAAGATGGAGGAAGGAGACATGAGGCAAAGAATGCAAGTGGCCTCTAGAAGCTACAAAAGGCAAGAAAACTGACTCCTACCCCCATAGGACCCCCCAGCTTCCACAAGGAACACAGCCCTGGTGAAATCTTGATTTTAGGACTTCTGACTTCCAGAACCGTTAAGATAAATGTCTGTTGTTTTAAGCCACTTAAGTTTGTGGTAATTTGTTAACAGCAGCAGGGCACTAATATGCACCTGATCCCACTCATCAATCTTAGCAGCAGTAAGGGGCACAAAAAGTACTGTGTTCCTGCCGTGATGCCACATGAAGTACCCTCAATAGAAAGATAAACCTGAATCTAATTACATTTTTATAGCTGATTCCTTTTACAAGAAATATTGGAGAAGAACTGGTTAAAAGATACCTCTAGGAAGCAAACAGATCCAAAATGTAGGACATTCTCTGAGGGCAACTGACTCCAATAATTCAATTGCAAGCAAAAAAAAAAAAAAGGTGAGGCAAAGAGTAGATTGCTTAAAGACTTGAGAAGTACAACAAATTAATTTTAAATAGATATTTTTGAGACAAATGGGAAAATCTGAGTATGAACTAAGTATTAGATGATATCAAGAATTTATCACTGTCAATTTTGTGAGGTGTAATTATACCCAAATAATACTATGGTTATGTTCATATTTTAAAAGAGATGCATTCTGAAGTATTCAGGACTGAAATACCATGACATCAGGATTTACTTTAAAACAATTTAGCATAAAATGATAAGAGGGAAGCAGTTAAGATGATACAAGCGTGGCAAGATCCTGATAATTGCTAAATCTGGGTAATGGGTACAAAGATGGACTCATTGTACTATTCTCTGTAACACTGAAAACAAACCAATACCAAAGTCAATTTGAACTGATTGGTGACATTTAAAAATCTGGAGTTTTCACCTCAAAATCTGGATTTCTGACTTCATTTGAAAAATCAGATGTGGCAAAATGAGGGATAATTTAGAACAGTAGAGACTTATCATCACTACTGCTTTTTTTTTTTTTTTTAATATCTGGTCCAATTCATTCACGTTACCTACTTGGCATTTGGATTTAGAACCCTGTCTGATTAAGCTGGTTAGCAGGCAAGAGAACAGAGTAGAGACAGGAGAACAACTGAGTGATGGCGAAATGCTAATGTGTAGATGCAAACTCCTGCTTGAGGTTCCTTCAGCAGCCATAGATCTAATGTAATTCCCATAAGGCCATGCTACACACACTGAAAATAGTTCATACCTCCCAAAAAAAGTAGAAATAAATTACATTTATTATCACTACTGAGTTCCAGTACCTTAAACATAAATTATGGCCTCATTATATCTGAAGCTTTATTAAAAAGTAAAAATGGCCAAGCATGGTGGCTCACCTGTAATCCTAGCACTGTGGGAGGCCCAGGTGGGAGTTGCGTTTGAGGTCAGGAGTTTTAAACCAGCCTGAGCAAAAGTGAGACCCCCATCTCTGCAAAAAATAGAAAAACTAGCCAGGCATGGTGGTGCGCACCTGTAGTCCCAGCTACTCAGGAGGCTAAGGCCAGAGGATTGCTTGAGCCCTGAAGTCCAAGGTAGCAGTGAGCTATGATGACACCACTGCACTCCACATAGGGCGACAGAGTGAGACCCTGTCTTAAAAAACAAAAAAGTAAAATGTTTCTTCCCAGTAAGTCTAAAAAGAGTACCATTGTGTTAAAAACAAAACAACAACAAAAAAGGCCACCGCCAGACTTATTGTGATTGAATAAGATTACCTCAAATGCAATCAAATCCTGACTGATATGATTACCTCAAATGCAATCAAATCCTGACTGATATAAACTATATTAACGTCTCAAAGACCAGGTCAGAAGGCCACTCTTTTAACTGCAAAATGGGACCAACTATTACTATGGTAATAGTTGTCACCATCCAAGAGTACAGTTAATATTTACATAAAATTTAGCCAAGACCAGACTCTGGCATACTAAAGAAAAAGGACTAGAAACTGAGACCATTTTGTAACCAAAAATCAACTTTAATCAATTACAAGAATTACAAATTTAAAACAAGGAGAGAATAAGATTACAGTACTTTTCCCTCAACATACTTAGCTACCAAACTAAGAAATCAATTCCATCTGTGACATTTACTAGTTTAGCCTACCTCTCTAAGCCTCAGTTTCCTCGTTCGTAAAATGGGGCTAACAGTACCTACCTACTCCGAAGGATAATGCACGAACTAAATAGTAACGTATGTAAAGTAGCACAGGAACTGACACAGCAGACGCTCAAAATAGCAGATTTTATTCATCACCATCAGCTTTACTGTCTCCATTATTTTCCTACAGGTAGTGCTGTGTCCTATGACACCAATCCCTGTAAATACTCAACATCGAAAGACTTCTTTGGAGAAGTTCGAGGTACCTGAGACCAAAACAGGTACAGGACCCTGACAATGGCCACCCCAGCTCAGCTGTCATCACATCCGCCAAGGCCTCGAGGCCCTTCTACGGGTTCCCAGGCATTGGTGCTCAGCCCCGCCCCGCTAATGGCAACGAACGGGGTGAGGGGGCGGTCTCCACCGCACGTCCTTCGAGGTCGGGGGAGGCCAGGCCAACCCCCAGGCCTTCGCTGGCCCGACTCCCCTGTTCCCGGGCCTCCCCCCGCCTAAACCTGTGGTCTTCCCTCCCGGCTCCAAGCCGCCCAGTGCCGCACCTTGAGGTGGCTGCGCAGGCCGCCCGCGCCTCCAGACTGGTCGGAGATCTCGTACGCGCCGGTCACTAGCAGGTCCTTGTGGATCTCCTCGCGGAGGCACTTGCGAGAGTTAATGGGCAAATGAAAAGAGATGGCGAGGACCAAGCTGGGGCCGAGCAGGAACACAAGCAGCAACGCCAATGGGCAAGGGCCTCGCCAGGCCAGTGGGCCAGTCAAACCAGACATGGTGCCGGAGACTCGTTCACCTCCCGGGGCCTCTGCAGCGCCGGAACCGGGAGGACCCACGTGACTCACCTCTGACCCACTGATGCTGCCCACGCCATTTTGGAGTCTGGCAAATAGAGGCCAACTATATAGTGAATCTTTTGAAAGGGAAGAAACCATGTGATACCATGTCACAAGTTTAAGTGATTAAAGAAGATTTTTTAGAAAATTATTGCAAAAGTTTTATTTTTGTTGAGGTTAGTGACCATTGAGTCGGCCATGGCAAGTATGGGCACCTCTGGAAGTAATTCTCCTTTAACTTCCGGAAGATGTACCGGCGAGTTTTGAGGTCGGTGACACCATAGCAACCAAGCCCCAATAGGAAACAGCCACAAGGCCTTTCGCTGGGCCCGCCTACCGGCCGCCTAGGTGAGCGGGCGGAGGCGGAGACTGAGTCTGTGTTTCCTCTAGCTGGGGTAGCTTGCAGCCATGCACAACGCCTTGACGCCTTGGTGACAGCTGTGACATTGAGGCACCCGAGAGGAAAATTTCGAGGAAAGATCTTAATTTGGTTATTAGCGAGTGTGGACCAGTACGTCAGAGAAGAAGATGTGGCGGTCACGCCACAGGCGTCCAGTTCGTGCCCCTGAGTAGGGTATTTGGGCTGGAGTAACTGGCCTTCTGAATGTGCATCTTACTGTTTTTTAGCAAACAGTGAGCATCTTCTATGCTAGGTTCTATTCAAACTAAATTTGAATTGATTTACCTTGAGTAAAATACCACGTTTTGGTCCAGTTTGGTTCATCCAGAGGTGAACATAATTAAGGCTTTACCAGGTAATCGAATATTTGTATGTTTTAAATGCACACTTTAGGGATCAAATTGGCTATCTATAGTAAGCAAATTCACACAGTCATCATTCATGCATTCATTCAACAAATATTTATTGAGTACCTACTGTGTGCCAGACACTGTGCATGTATACCAACATGTTTTTTGATTTAACAAACCATTATTAGGATGCTATCAAATATTCAGAACTGAAGAATATATGAAAATAAACATGGAAAACAGCCTATGTTTGGAATCATTATATACTTTGATTAATGTTTATTGAGCAACTACAGAAGTACCCAAAAGATGGACTGTCTACTTTTAGTAATTTAAATGATTGTTCTTTTTTTAATTACTCCTTTCGGTCTATCTAGTTCTTTTCCTGGAACTGAAGTCCCATAAACAAAACAAGAACTGTAGAACATTAAAATTTTGATAAATGCCATATAATAATTATTTTACGAGGTGTCCACTTAGGAACATTTAGTTTGATTGTTTTATCCCTCATCTAAGATAAGATTGTTAGTCTACTCAGTACATCCTGATAATTTGCATTGGCCTTTTCCCTCCCAGTGCAGGGAATCAGTATAAGCAGTTATCTAATTCATTGTTTACTTGCATTCCAGAGGCTCTGCTGACCAATAGCAAGAGATTTGCAGCCCATTAAAAAACCATGCATTAGGTTAGGTGTGGTGGCTCATGTCTGTAATCCCAGCACTTTGGGAGGCAGAGGCCAGAGGACCATCTGAGCCCAGGAGTTCAAGGTTACAGCGAGATATGATCAGGCCACTGCACTCCAGTCTGGGTGGGCAACAGAGGGAGACCCTGTCTCTAAAATAAACAAAAACAAACCTGTATGTGTTTTCTTTACAATTTCCATCTTATGTTTTACATTTACATAATAGATCATGTATTTTGAAATATTTTTACACATCCGATGATCTCATTTGATGTTTTCAAAAACACTGTGAAATAGTCTGGGTAAGTCTGTTCATTTTACAGATGAGGAAACTGAGGTTCTGAGAGGCCAAAGAACTTTTGTACTGTTAAAGAAAAAATTATTCATAACACCTGCTAGAGAACTGTAAAGCAGATCTTCTTTATTCAAGGGAGACCATCAAGATAGGTATACCAGGGACTACTACAATGGGGTGTTATAGTAGGGGAGGGAGATTGGACTTAACTATGAACACAGGGAAAAGTAGGAATTTATAGCCAAGGATCAGGATGAGAGTCTGTAGATGAAAAATTACTAAGAGGAACTATCAGGGGAAAGGGGAGATTCTGGCAAAACTAACTTAGCAGGATTCTTGCTAAAATTGGACAATGCAGGAACAAGGAAGTCTCAAAGTCATGGCCTAGTTTAGAAGACACTTCAGAATAGCCTGAATACAGTTTGGTCGAGGAGAGAATCTTTGTTAATATCCCAAAACCCATATCTTTTTTTTTTTTTTAGAGATTGGGGGGTGGGGGGTGTGTCTCACCATGGTGCCCAGGCTGGTCTCGAACTCCAGGGCTCAGGCAATCCTTCCATCTCCGCCTCCAGAGTAGCTAGGACTACAGGCTTGTGCCACCACACCCAGCTCAAATCCCATATCTTAAAAGTGACAAAGGCAGTCCAAAGACCTGAGCTTTCCTCAGGAAGGTGCTCTTATTTCTTATTTTACAGATGAAGAAACTGAGACTTGGAGAAGTTGAGTTACTTTCGTATGTCACAGCCCACAAGTCCTTTCTTGTCCTGTAGTCTCACTCTTCCCCAACCTCCAACACCTCCTGTCTCTTTTCCCTCCTTTATAGTTTTCTCCTTAGCACTCACCACTTTCTAATATGCATACATTTTACTTATTTATTGTGTTTATTAATCTGTCTCCCCAATTAGAATGTTTTGTGATGGCAGGGATTTTTGTCTATTTTGTTCACTGCATTATCTCCTGAACCTAAAAAAGTGCCTGGCACTTAGATAAAATAAGTAGTGGTTCAATGAATGTATTAATAAGACTGTTTCCTTAGAAGGCCTAACAGCAAATTCCTTCCATTATTCTTTAGCTGTTTTCACACAAATTAATTTAATCCATAATGTATCTAAAGTATAGGTATGATTTCAGTTTCACCAGTAACATGCATATCTTTTTTTTAAATTGGAAAATGTGTTCTTGTTTTCATATAAGGACACAGCAGTTCTCCTCTCTATGATGTGGAATTGGAGGACAGGGTAGATACTCCTATGAAACTGAAACTTTTAAACTTGCACCTGCATTAAAGAAGGTACCATTTTACATCTTTATGGGGACAAGGTCTCCTTTGGAATTAGAGAGCAGATGGAAAGAGTCCCGTAGCTAGAGTAAATGCTGCTTTTTGGCCAGCAATCCTCTGCCATCCGGTCATCCTGAAACTTCCCCAGCCAGACTTACCTGAGATTCTTAAGCCATGGGAGCCTCTGGAGGTGAAAAAATGTCATGAGGACACACCCTCTACCCAGTCTATCCCTCAGCCACAGGTTTCTTTTGTGTAGGAAGGAGCATATTTAAAACACACCTCATCCCAGACAGTGAATCAGAAGCTCTTATTAAAAATCTGCATTTGCAAAAAGCTTGCTGGGTGATTCTGTGGTTGGGAGTCCTTGGAAGTGCTTGGACACCTTCCTGACTCCTTCTCTAACCAGCCTCATCCTCCCGTGTGGCTTGAGGCTCCCCAGCTCCGATGCAAAAGCCATCAAAGATTCCTAACTCCAGTGGCCCTGCCCATCCATGTGTACCATCCCACTTGCCATGTGTATTTATATAGCTAAGACAAGATGGGTTTTGTGAAGATACAAAAGACCTCTTTGGAAAGCAATTTGGCAGTATTCACCACGTGCCATACTCTTTAACCCAGAGAGGATTCCAAGGGTCTCTTCAGTGGGTCCTCTAAATGTTGGAGTGCCCCTGGACCTGATCCTGGGAACTGGTGCTGCATTCCAGGTGATGTCATTCCAATCCCACAACTTTAAATGCATTCCTAGGCCAATAACTCCCAAACATGGATCTCCAGCCCTGACCTCTCCCCTAAGTTCTGGAGTCTATATTGAGCTCCCTACTTGACATCTTCACTTGTGTGACTAACAGTGAACTCATACTTAACTCTTGATTTCCTTTCTCCCCCAACTCCCAAATCTACTTCTTCCCCATCTCAGTAAATGGCACCACCTTTTACCCAGTCGCTGAGACCATCTTTGTTTCCTCTTTCTCTTATCCCTTCCCCACAGAGAGCCAGTTCATCAACAAGTCCTATCAGTTCTGAGTCCTAAAATATATGCTGATCAGTTTCTACTTCTCTCTAAGCTAGGGGTCCACAAACTACCGCTCAGCTAGGCAGGCCATATCTGGCATGCAACCTCCTGTTTTTGTATTGCCCGAGAGAGCTAAGAATGGTTTTTACATTTTTGGAGCGTTGTTTAAAAAGGAGGAGGAGGAAGAGCAGGAGCAGGAGAAAGAGGAGAAGAATGTGTGACAGAGAGCTTATGTGGGCTGCAATGCCTGAAGTATTTACTATCCGACCTTTTACAGAAAAGGTAAAAAACCTTTTGTAAAAAACCTCTTTACAAAAAGTTTGCTTCTCTCACTAAGCAAACAAGACAACAGCCTCCTGACTGGTATCTCTGTTTCCATTCTTGCCTGACAATAACCATACTCATTAATACACGCAGAATCAACTTTTTTTAAATGTAAATAAGATCAATTAGAATAAAACCCAAACACCTTACCACAGCCCAAAAGGTCACTGCAGTCTGGCTTTCGCCTACCTCTTTAATCTCATTCTACCCAATGATGACTTACCTGGCCTTCCAACAAGTTTAAGCTCGTGCCTGCATCAGAACCTCTGTACTTACTACCTACCTGGAGCTCTCCTTCTCAGGTCTTGTCTCGTGGACTCTGGACTCTGCAGACTGTTCCTCATCATTCAGGTCCCAGCTGAATGCCAGGTTCAGAGATTCCACCCTACATAAGTAACTCCATCCCCAGGTTATTTGTATCACATTATCTGGTTTTATTTTATTTTTGTATTTTTAAAATTTTTTTAAAGAGACAGGATCTCGCTATGTTGCCCAGGCTGGAGTGCAGTGGCTATTCACAGGCGCGATCCCACTACTGATCAGCACGGGAGTTTTGACCTGCTCCTTTTCCGACCTGGGCTGGTTCACCCCTCCTTAGGCAACCAGGTGGTCCCCCACTCCCCAGAGATCACCATATTGATGCCGAACTTAGCGCGGACACCCAATCCGCATGGTGCACTATAGCCCAGAACTCCTGGGCTCAAGCGATCCACCCATCTCAGCCTCCCGAGTAGCTGGGACTACAGGCGTGCGCCCCTGTGTCCGGCTGGTTTTATTATCTACATAGTACTTATTGCTATTTGTGAGTATCTCCTCTATTTCTTTTCCTGTTTATTACCATCCTCCTACGCCACTGGAATTTAAACTCCAGAAGAGCAAGGGCTTTGTTTTTCGCCTGTTACATCCCTGAGACCAGGCACACCACCCTGTACAGAGGGGGCACTCAACAAATATTTGTTGAATGATTGAATGAAATATGGTAACGAAATATAATGTGCCTAGTGCAAGATGAGCATAGAGCAGTTGCTCAATAAGTGATAGTTCCTCTATCTAGTAAACACAGCATTTTAGTTGCCATTTTTCGTATGGAGAAGCTGAGGTCCAAAACTGTTAAGTGACTTGCCTCAAGCCATACAATGAGTCAGTGTGACAGCTGAAAATAGAACTGAGAGCTCCCAACTGCAGTCCAGTTTTTGTCATCACATCTGATAAAACCTGGTGTCTATTTAGCTCCCACTCTACTAAGAAATTTTAGATTCCTGGGTAGTCTTTCTCTATCCTCACTTATATTCATAGTACAACTTTTGAGGTTCATACATGAATTTGAGTTTTCTAGAACATCCATGAAGATGTTACTAGTGAATACTGCAACTTGTTATATCCACTAGCATCTCCCCTCAATTTATTTTGCTTGAAGAAACAAGCTTTGTCTTTCTTTTCAGATTCCCATGGTGCTATATCTTTGTCTTCTGAGGTGGGAAAGATAAACCCCTCTGCAGCTCCTCATTAATGCCCATGATCACCGATGTTCTCTGCAGAATGTTGTCACGATTAACTGTTAGGACCCTGCCTTGTATGCTCTAGCCTGTAAGTCCTGATTGCCAGGATCAAAGCTCTTCCAGTGATAGATGTGGCCTGAGAGCACTAAGAAGTCTGGGTTTAACAAAAAAAAAAATGTTATTAGGAAGAATCTTGAGATGATGCAAGCAAAAGATACAAAATGTGCGCCAAAAGAGCAAGTTTCAGGAAACGTAAGAACTGTCACGTGAACTATCACCACCACTCACAAGCCTTGAGGACAAACCAAAGTTGAAAAGGACAGGACTAGAATAGGGGAGGCCTCCCCTCTGCCCCTTAAGCACTGTTTGCTCTGCACCCCAGGTCCTGGTGCAGAGAGGTGAAGTCCTGGAGCCCAGGAAAGCAATATCTCAAGGCAGGAATGAGAAAAAAAAGAAGTCCAGTGGACCAGTCGGAGTGGAGGAAGTAAGGAACATAGAGGAAGATATGATTGTAAAGATCGGATTCTAGGGGAGAAAGAAATAGGATCAGGGAGGGCAGATCAGAACTGCAGGGGCCCCCCATTTAGCTGACGTCTGTAGCCACTTATGCTACAAAGGAAAAAAAGGCATTGAGAAAGTAAGAAATAGGAAAATCGGTGAGAACTTTATGAAGTAGCCCCAGAGTTAAGAGCCTCTGAAGGAGGATTAATGGAGAATCAAACATGAGCTATACTCTGCACCTGGACACAGCCATGCCTGAAGCCTGCACACATGCAGATCCTTAGAGGGCTTGGGATTACTTCAAAAGGGCTCTGGGATCTTAGGGGTTGGTGGCCTAGAGTGGAGGACTACACAGTTATAGGTCTTTACTCCTGATTCTGAGTAAGTTTTGGGTTTCCTCTCCAATGCATATTCCTTGCCAGACCATTAAGTGGCCAATATCTGGCATCCACTATCACTGGCTATCTCTGAAGTCTGCCAAAACTCATTCTCCTTCAACAAAAGCTCCATTGTGTGAGAGGGATGGACCAAACAAGTGGAAAAATAGCACCAGCTGTAGACACCTTGATAATGCCTATATGACTGATTTTCTTTATTATCTACTGGAATAGCCTCTGCATACAAGAATCACCTGAGCAGCTTTAAAAGAAAACTACCAACCTACATGAATGAAAACAGAATATCTGGGTGTGGCACCTGGAAATAGTATATTTCAGTGATTCCCTCACTTTGCTGCACATTGGAATCATCTGGAATCTTTAGAAAATACTGATGCCTGGCTCCCACTCCCAGACATGCTGATATAATTGCCATGGGATGCAACCTGGGCATCAGAAGTTTTAAAAGCTCCCCCGTGACTTCTAACAACTAAAGAAAGTCAGTGCTATTAAAAAAAAGAAGAAGAAGAATAAAAACTCCTCTGTGGTCCAATGTGTATCCAGGGTTGAAAACCAATGTGCCAACCTAACCCAGCACCTAACCTTTCAATGCCTTCTGAGTAGTATGCTCTCAATAAATATTTTTCTTTCTTTCTTTCTTTCTTCTTCTTGTTTTTTTTTTTTTTTTTTTTTTTTTGAGAAAGAGTTTCACTCTGTTAGCTGGGCTGGAGTGCTGTGGCGTCAGCCTAGCTCACAGCAACCTCAAACTCCTGGGCTCAAGCGATCTTCCTGCCTCAACCTCCCAAGTAGCTGGGACTACAGATGTGCACCACCATGCCCGGCTAATTTTTTCTATTTTTTTTTTAGTTGCCCAGCTGATTTTTTCTGTTTTTTAGTAGAGACGGGGGTCTCACTCTTGCTCAGGCTGGTCTCGAACTCCTGAGCTCAAGCAATCCTCCCGCCTTGGCCTCCCAGAGTGCCAGGAGCCACTGCGCTCAGCCAATAAATATTTCTTAGTTTGATTTGCATCCTTTGTTTTCCTGCTGAAGCACTGCCACCCTTCCACCTAGAACACAGTACGAAATGTGTACTCTGTTAAGTAAAGTACCTGCAGTACCAGCAATACTAGCTTGGAGACAAGGTCCATTCCTCCCTGCTGGCCACGTGCTACCAGCTCCAGCTTAGCAAAGAAGGAGGAATGGGAAGTGAAGGCTTCAGAGTAGGAGGAAGCTCTCTGCACAGGCACATGAGGGAGCCTTTTTCTTCTCCCTTGCACAAAATCGTTGTGGCACGTGGACAAAGGAAGTATTAATAAACTTTCTAAAGACATACTTCTCCAACATTTGGTGTTTCACAGACCACAATCAGTGCTGTCAGTTCTACAGATGGTCAACTTCCGCATTGTGGATGATGGCTTCCGAAGATAGCTCAGCTCGCATCCCTAAAGCAGAAGACCCAACTGTGGGGAAGGGAACCATTCACGTCTCTAAGCCAGAGGTCAAAAGCCACTACCCACATGTCGGTCAGGGGCAGGAAGACTGACCACCAAGCAAAGGCATTAGCAGCATCCAACTTTTGGGGAGTAAAATTAATGGATCATTACAACATTATCACAACCAGGGCTTAATGGCATGGACTGGGCATCCCACAGGAGACGTGTACTCTACCTGGGGGTCCTGGCTCTGCCCTGCCACCCACTCACTGGGTGACCTTGGGCTGCTATTTACACTTTTGAGGTGTTGGCTTCCTCCCTTGCAAAGTGTGAAGTCAGGGCCTGATGGCAGAGCCTTTCCTTGACTTCTTACAAACGTGTCCAGAGAGAAGTGGAGAAGCAGCAAGTTCACAAAGGCGAGGATACTGCATCACTAACAATTGTGCATCACCATCCTCCTTCTGGGCCTAGTGTCCCGGGTGGTAGGGGGATTTGGCAAGTGCAGCCAAACTGTCTGCGGGCTATGACCTCCACCGCTCAGAGTCTAATCACAAACACCTCTCCAGGGTAGCTTCTGTGACTAGGATGAAAACCTCTGTGTTAGTTTCCTAGAGCTGCGGTAACAGCTATTCACAAACCAGGCAGCCTAGATCAACAGACATATATTGTCTCACAGTTCTGGAGGCCAGAAGTCTGAAATCAAGGCGTTGGCAGGGCCACGCTCCCTCTGAAGGTCTTGGGGGAGAATCCTTCCTTGCCTCTTCCAGCCTCTGGGGGCTCCAGGCATGCCTTGGCTGCGTCACTCCAGTCTGTGCTTCTGTCTTCCCACAGCTTTCTCTCTTCTCTGTGTGTCTCATCCAATGATGAGTTAGACCCATTCAGGTAATCCAGAGTGGTCTCAAGATCCTTAAGTTACCTCCACAAGGACCCTTTTTCCAGATAAGGTCACCTTCACAGGTTCTAGGAATTAGGACTTCAATATGTCTTTCTGGGGGGGGGTCACAATTCAACCTGCTACAGCCTCCAAATGGAAAAAGTTAGGGGGATACCCAGGGGGATACCCAGGAGGCCTTGCCACCTTATGCCAAATGCTACCACGTGCAGGAGGCCTTGTCACTTTTAAAAAAAGAAAAGAAGTGATTAGGTCAGGTGGGCTCTGCCCTCATGAATGGATTGATGTTATCATCGTGGGAGTGGGCCTGTTATAAAAGCAAGGTCAGCCCCCTCTTGCTCTCATGCCCTCTCCCGTCTCTTGCCCTTCTCCCTTCCACCAACAGATGTTATAGCAGGAAGGCCCTCACCAGATGCCAGACCCTTGACTTTGGACTTCACAACCTCCAGAGCTGTAAGAAATAAATTTCTTTTCTTTATAAATTACTCAGTCTGGCCGGGTGTGGTGGCTCATGCCTGTAATCCTAGCACTCTGGGAGGCCGGGGCGGGAGGATTGCTTGAGCTCAGGAGTTTGAGACCAGCCTGAGCAAGAGCAAGACCCCATCTCTACTATAAATAGAAAGAAATTAGCCAAAAACAACTAAAAATAGAAAAAATTAGCAGGACAGGGTGGCGTGTGCCTGTAGTCCCAGCTACCTAGGAGGCTGAGGCAGGAGAATTACTTGAGCCCAGGAGTTTGAAACCCACCTGAACAAGAGCAAGACCCCATCTCTACTAAAAGTAGTCGCACTAGGAGATTGAGGCAGGAAGATCGCTTGAGCCCAGGAGTTTGACGTTGCTGTGAGCTAGGCTGATGCCACAGCACTCTAGCCCAGACAAGAGAGTGAGACTCTGTCTCAAAAATAAATAAATAAATAAATTACTCAGTCTGTGATATTCTTTTATGGCAATACACAACAGACTTAGACAGAAAACTGGTACTGAAAAGAAGGGCTGTTGCTGTAACAAATACCTGAAAATGTGGAAGCAGATTTGGACCTGGGAAATGGGTAGAGGCTGGAAGAATTTGGAGGAACAAAATAGAAAAAGCCTAGATTACCATAAATGGAATACTAAGAGCAACTCTG
>RJWJ010037108.1:0-15716 GCA_004363605.1 Indri indri | reverse complement strand
TTGATGAGTCATGTGACATCTATCATATCTTAGACTTCTGCTAATATGAGAATATGTAAGAAAAAACATTCAGGGCCCAGTGGCTCACTCCTGTAATCCTAGTACTTTGGGAGGCCAATATGGGAGGACTGCTTGAGGTCAGGAGTTCAAGACCAGCCTGAGCAAGAGCAAGACCCCAGTCTCTACAAAAAAATGGAAAATTTAGCCAGGCATGGTGCCACATGCCTGTAGGGAGGCTGAGGCAGGAGGATCACTTGAGCCCAGGAGTTTGAGGTTGCAGTGACCTACGATGACTCCACTGCACTCTAGCCCAGGCAACAAAGCAAAACCCTGTATCAAAACAAAAACAAAACCAAAAATCAGTTGTTCCTATACTCTCACTCAACAATCAACACAGAACACTTTTACTTCCATGACCTCTGGTCACCAAATGTAGGTGGGGACTTCTCCCCACCAGCAATCAATCAGTTCTTTTCCACAATGGACACCAGCTGAGTGTCCTCTAATTCAATTTTATTCTAACACGGTCTACCTGGAGATAGCATCAGATCTGACAGATTGAAGATTCAGTCCCACAGGACTGAGTCCCCACTTCTGATGCCAATCTCAAGCCCAGATTGTTTTTACCTGTTCACTGACTGATCTGCTGTAAATGAGGGTTCCTACAACCCCTTTCTTGGGTTTGATTAATTTGCTAGAGTGGCTCTCAGAACTCAGGGAAACACTTACGTTTACCAGTTTATTACAAAGTATAATTTAAAGGACACAAATAAACAGCCAGATAAAGAGAAGCATAGGGTGAAGTATGGGGGGATGGGTGGGAGCTCCCGTGCCCTCCCCGAGTGCACCACTCTCCACAAACCTCCACGTATTCAGCCGTCCAGAAGCTCTCTGAACCCAATTCTTTTGGGTTTTTATGGAAGCTTCATTATATAGGTATGATTGATTAAACCATTGGCCACTGGTGATCCAGAGGTTGGGGGATGGGGCTGAAAGTTCCAACTCTCTGAGGTGTGGCTGGTTCCCCTGGCAGCCAGCGCTCCATCCTGTAGCCATCCTGACTTTCCCAAAATCACCTCATTAGCATAAGCACAGGTGTAGTTGAAAACAGTTTGTTACAAGTAACGGAAGACTTTCACTTATTACTCTGAAGCTGTTTGGGAGATGCTTCAGAACTCAGGACAAAAGCCCAGATGTTTTAACAAAAGATATCCTATTGCTCTAGTTACTTAGGAAATGATAAGGCTTTTAGGAGCTGACAGCCAGGAATCATAGATGAAAACCAAAAAATATATATCATGATACATCACATAATGTATTTGTAGAGGAGAGTCTTCCAAAGAAATAAGTAGCTTGAAGCCGGGCACGGGCATGGTGGTGCCCACAGCCACTTGGAGGCTGAGTGAGAGGATGGCTTGAGCCCAGGAGTTTGAGTCCAGCCTGGGCAACATATTGAGGGGCCATCTCTGAAGTAAATCAATGAATTGCTTGATAACAAATCAGCACTGAATGTTGCCATTAAGTATAGAATTGAGCCTCTCTCAGGGAAGGTGCTTTCAGGGCCGCTCTTGGGACAGTGCTGGGAACAGAGGTGGAGCAGTGGGAGCTGGATACCTTGAGCCCACATGGGCACTTCCTCTTCTGTAGCACACAGCAGTCCCTTGAAACTGTTTTCTACTGTTCTCCCTATTTGCTTAGAGAACAGGAGCCCTTGGAACAGAGCCACATACACAAACTACCTGTCCCTTTCCTCACAGACATCCCAAGAGCATTCGCTGAGCACTATTATTGGTGAAGCCAATGTAAAAAGGCTACCCATTCCCCCAGCAATTGAGCTCAGGGTTCAAATATTTGTGTTTGGCAAAAAAACAAGGGGAAAAATTTTTTAAGAGATGACCTTTCCCTTGACTTTCAGCTTGTTCTAAATTGGGCTTTTGAGAGTATTGTGACCATTCTGTGAAAAAAAACACAAAACAGATTGAATTTGATAGTTTCTATCTGGACCCTAGAGTTAAGCAAGTGTGTCTCTCATGGTTGAAATCCTGACACCACAGAATAAAATTGAATTAGAGGACACTCAGCTGGTGTCCATTGTGGAAAAGAACTGATTGATTGCTGGTGGGGAGAAGTCCCCACCTACATTTTGGTGACCAGAGGTCATGGAAGTAAAAGTGTTCTGTGTTGATTTACCTTGAAAATTCAATGCAATGCATTTTAAAATCAATCCGATGCATTTTTGTTCTCTCAGCCTACATCAGTCTTCTTCTCCCCTCTCCCTGCAAAACGTCAGGCTCATTAGACGTTACTGGCTTTCTGGCCACTTCCCCTGGGAAGACTTCCTTAATCCCCAGGTGCAGGGAGGGTGCCTCTGCCGAGCGTTGGCAGCACGTCATGGCTCCACATCATAGCTCTTATAATACCCTATATAATGCTGCTTATCGTCTGTCTCCCATACTAGACTCTTACGTTCTGTGAGAATGGGGCCGAGGCTATTATGTTCATTTTGCATCCCCAATGTGTAATTAGTGCCTCAGACTAGGCAGACGTTAGGTAGCTATTTCCAATGGAAGAACTGGCATGACCACATAGAAAGGTGTAGACCTGATATAGGACCAAGGAGCATGAGTGTGGCTTTGGCTGGAGCCTGAGGGACTGACAGGAGATAAGGTGGAGTGGTTATGGTGTCTTGAATGTGGTCATCAGAACTTGAAATAGTTGCAAACGATAAAATTTCTCATGTATTATACATTGGAGAAGTGCTTTACATTTATTTTCATCAAAAGCTTGGAGCCACGGATCTAGCTCATTCCATTTGTAGAAAATATCACTTTATTTGTAAAACCAGTACCCATGGCCAAAGCAATCAGCCAGATAGACTTCTTTTCTTTTTTTCTTTTTTTAATTAGCTGAGGCCTCAGAGAGACTGCAAAATAGACATTTTCTATCAGAAAAAGTTTACTTTCACTTTTTCAACTAAAAACACTCTGTATTACAACAAAAAAAGGCACAGAGGCTTTCCACAGATTTGTCAAGTGGATAGAATAAGGCACTAGCCTGTCAGTATTTCTTACTTGGCTCTCAAGAGATTCTCCCTCAGGCATGAGGCACTGTCAAATTAACCCTTTGTTTGGGGACATAGTACATAGTACAGTCCAGGATGGCTGAGGGATACCTTTCTGTTGTGAAGGCTAAGAGCGATTGTGAAGGGAAGGCTGGAAAAGAGAAATCAGCTCATTGCAAGCCATTTTCAGGCAGATCCCTTTCAGGAGAGGGGACCTTTGATAGTTCAGAGTCTGGAAATTGGGCCCCTTAATACTATTTTCTTAAAGAAAAACTTCAGACTAATTAAATTTGACAGAATTTAATTGAGCAAAGAATGATTCGAGAATAGGTTCAGAGTGACTCTGGTGCTGCTGCATGGTTGGATAGCATTTATAGACAGAAAAAGGAAAGTGATGTAGAGAAAACGGAAGGAAGTGAGGTACAGACGCAGCTGGATTGGTTACAGCTCGGTGTTTGCCTTATGTGCACACATCTTGAATAGCTGGCCGCTTGTGATTGGCTGAGATTGGGCCACTTGCTGCAGTCTGTTTACATAGCCAGTTAGGCTACAGTTCATTATGTTTGGAGAAACCTTTAAACCAAACTTAAAATATGTAAGCAGGCAGCTTTAGGCTAAACTTAATTTAACATAGCGTGTACCCTCAAGGGACGTGGACCCCAGTTTGAAGACTGTGGTTTTAAAAAACCTGAATTTCATCTCATAGACCAGTGGTCTGCAGCATGGGGTATGCAAGCAGTGCAGAGAAAAAATATTACATGGTTTGCAAAAGCTGGCTAGCTAAAAATTTAAATTTAAAAAATTATAGATTTGATTTATACTTTTAAAATATACTCTTAAACTTTCTATTTTAGTAGATGTTTATAATTTATATAAAACAGAAGTATAATAGCATATAAACAAATTTAAATTATACATGTGTACATATATACATATATGTGTGTATATATATTTCACATAATGCCTAGGGGATCCTAGGCAACCCTAGGAAGCCAGATGTAAAAATAAAAACAAAGAAAAGAAACAGAGAGAGGATGTGCAAACATTAGTATACTGGTAATCACATGCAAACAAAATCTGGGATCACTCGTTTTAGGCACAGTGTAGGATCATTAAGTTTCTGAGTAAGGGAGTGAAGACACGATTGTTGACTGGCATAGCAAGGAACAGTGCCAAGCATTGAGAAGAATACACAGAGGTACCAGGACTGCCTTCAAAGAGCTGGCAGACTGACTGCCACATGGAAAAACAGATAACAATAGTGAATGATAAACAGTACATGGCCAATTAGAAGAAGGACAATGAGGAAGAAGTTTAGGAGAACACAAAAAGAGCAATTTTTAAAATTCGCGTACTGCCTACAGAAAGAGCTGAATTTCAGCAAGGCCCTAAATGGGGCCCTAAGTGGCCTCACCACACTATTTTCATTTCAAATTCCACACATTCTGTTTGGTCATATTTTTTCTTCTCTATCTTTAACCACCAAATTGATGTTTAGCTTCTGATTTGGGGGACTGTGTCCTTCAGCTCTTAGAATAAACATCTAAAAATGGGAAAGTTTCTGATTAACAAGGATTTACATCTGCAGCCCTGGTCTTCCAGAATATATCTACATTGTAATGGTTAAAATGTCCAGGGAAAAAGGAAGTTGGCACAGTAATTTGAGTGGCTTCCCTATTTTTCGAAATTCTAGTATGACCAAAATTTCCCAGAGAGAGGGATTTTTAAAAGTTCCCAAAGAACACCATAATAAATTATAATAATACTTTATAGTTGTGTATAATGGATACAATCTCAAAGGGTTTTCATGATCTTGTCCCTGCATTCCCACCAGTTACGTCTCCACTGTGTGCAAGGTGATAAAAGAGGTCGAGAAGCATCCCAGCTCACAGTGTGAACAGGAGCTCAGGCCTCCTGATAAATACTAAGTTAGAAAAGATCTCTGAAGCACCCACCCAGTTGCTTTCTTAGACTGCACCTTATTTACAATAAAACCATAGGTATTATTTTAGCCATTTAACAGAAGATAAAAACAAGACTTGGAGAAGATAAGTGCACCTTCCAGGTGCACAATTACTAAGTGACAGAGCTGTAATTCCACCCAGGTCTGTCTTATTCAGAGCCTGTTTTAGTGCCTGGGAAGTAACTGGTAATTTTTGATAAGACAGTTTCAGTACAGTAGGGACAGGAGACAGATTACAAGGGGCTTATTCACTTATTCATCAAAAATTTATTGAGGAGGGTCAAACTTCCAGCTATGGCAGAGTGAGGAAGTAAACAAATCATCTCCCTGAAAAAACAGCTACGGAGCTGGAAAAAGTTGACAAAACAATCATTTTTAGCACTCTGGAAATTGACCAAAGGCATATAATATTATAATCTGAGAAGCGTTTATACTTGAGTAACTGTAGAACTTCAGTAATAACAGTGACATCCTTGCCTGGGCATGCTTCCATTCCCAGCCCTCCCCTCAGCTCAGTCAGCCTGGAGATTTTGTCTATGTTGGGAAAGCTGTGAGGACCAGCTTTGCAGCCACAGTCAAGGAGGTCTTACTTGATTTGGAGCAGGGGAAGTCCAAAAGTTCCACTAACCTGAGGTTACAGCTGTGGCTGGGACAAGCGTATTCCTAGCTGAGGCTGTGCACATTTATAACAGATAGGGCCTAAGATACTCACATATTTCTGGCTAACTCTGGGGCTGCCTGCACAGAGGAGATGTGATGAAAGGACCCAGCAGAGAGTAAAAGTAAAAGCCCAAACAGAATTGAAAATGGCCTGAACTTTGAATTACGTGCTCGCTCACCTTCACAGAAGTTCATTATCAGAGGATGGAAGAAGCCCTCTTGGCTTGAAGTATTTCAGCACAATTTCTGTTCCATCACTGGTTAACCATTAGGCTACTCAGTCAAATGGGGCAACTCCTAGGAAGCCAGACTTAAAAATAAAACAAGAGAAAAGAAACTGAGCAGAGATATCAGCAGCTGCACACCTCAGAGGAGACAGAGCTTATAGATTTAACCCAGGCAAATTACTAGACAAAGAAACCCACAAACAAACCAAAAAACAGGCTTGAGGGAGAAAAATCAGAATCCAGAGTTGCTACAATATATTATTTAAAATATCCAGTTTTCAATAAAATATGCAAAGAGATAGGAAAGTGTGACCCATTCTGAGGAAAAGCAACAGTTAGCAGAAGCTGTGAGTGTCCCTAGAAGTTGGAATTGGCAAGCAAAGATGTCAAAGCAGCAATCACCACTATGTTCAAAGAACTAAAAGGAATCATGTTTAAAGAATCAAAGGAAAACAGGACAATAATGAATCAACAAATAAAGACTCTCAATAGGAAAAAAATTATTTTAAAAAAAGGTAAATGTAATTTCTGGAGGTGAAAATACACAATAACAGAAATGAAACATTTGCTACGGGGGATGAAAATCAGACTCGAGGGCAGAAAAGAATTAGTGAACTTGAAAAAAGATCAACAGAAATGATCCACTGAAGAATAGAAAGAATAAACATTGAAGAAAAACAGAGCCCCAGAGGCTTGTGAGACATCATCAAACATGCCAACATATGTTTAATAGAAAAGGAGAGAAAGAGGCAGAAAAAAATATTTGAAGAAATAATGGTCAAAAACTTGCCAGATTTGATTAAAAATATTAACCTAGGCCGGGCGCGGTGGCTCACGCCTGTAATCCTAGCACTCTGGGAGGCCGAGGCGGGCGGATCGTTCTGAGCTCAGGAGTTCGAGACCAGCCTGAGCAAGAGCAAGACCCCGTCTCTACCAAAAATAGAAAAGAAATGAATTGGACAGCTAAAAATATATATAGAAAAAATTAGCCGGGCATGGTGGCACATGCCTGTAGTCCCAGCTACTTGGGAGGCTGAGACAGTAGGATTGCTCGAGCCCAGGAGTTTGAGGTTGCTGTGAGCTAGGCTGAACGCCACGGCACTCGCCCCAGGCAAGAGAGTGAAACACTGTCTCAAAAAAAAAAAACAAAAACCAAACAAAAAAAAAACATTAACCTAGGCCAGGCACAGTGGGACACACCTGTAATCCCAGTACTTTGGGAGGCCAAGGCAGGAGGATCATTTGAGCTCAGGATTTCAAAACCAGCCTGGGAAACAGAGCAAGATCCTGTCTCTACTAATAAAAAAAAAAAAAAAAAAGCCAGGCATGGAGGTACACGCCTGTAGTCCCAGGGACTCAGGAGGCTGAAGCCGGAGGATCGCTTGAGCCCAGGAGTTCAAGGCTGCAGTGAGCTATGATTGCTCTGCACCACTGCACTCCAGCCTGGGCAACAGAGCAAGACCCCATCTCTGAAAAAATAAAAAAGATACAAAATTATATAAAGCAATAATTATAACACAATATTCATCTATTCATGGGTTTATAACATACACATGTGATATAGGTGATAAATAATAATATATCTGTAAGAAATATAGTAAATTATGAGGTTTCCTGGTGATCTGCATAAATGAGGGCTACAGGATAGGCATCAGTAGGGAATCTGGGTTGTGTATCCATATTTCTCTGGCAGGGATTGGTCTTGACTCCACCCTCAGGTATCTGCTGCTCTTGAGCTTCTTGTTTTTGATGAACATTCTTGCATTTTGCTTTCTTAGGTTTTCCTCTGTAGTTCTTGAACCAAACCTGCAGTACTGTTGGATATATGTCAATTTTTGAGGCCATCTCTTTCTGAAGGTTGGGGTTTGGATATGGGTTCTTCTTGTACAAGATGCTCAAACCTTCCAGTTGCTTCTCAGTGAACACGGTTTGTTTTCTGTGTGAATGCATCTGGTGCTTGCCTTTAGGAAGTTCCTCTGAGCCTGACATCTTCTGATCCAGATGTGCTCCTTTGATCAGATCCAGTGATAATAACTCAATAATGACATTAATTGTGAATGATCTAAACACCTCAATCAAAAGACAGAAATTGCGACATTGAATTTAAAAAACAAGATCCAACTATAAAATGTCTACAAGAAACATTTTAGATTCAATACCACAAATAGATTAACAGTAAAAACATGAAAAAAGATATACCATGGAAATAGTAACCATCAGAGAGCTATAGTGGCTATATTAATATCAGACAAAATAGAGTTAAGACTTTGCTGTCCCTAAAAAATATTACCGGAGACAAAGAGGGACATTTAATAATGAAAAAGGGATCAATTCATCAGGAAGCTATAACAATATAAACATGTAGGCACCTAACAACAGAACTCCAAAATACATGAAACAAAAACTGACAGAATTGAAGGGAGAAATAGACAACCAGCAATACTAGTTGGAACTTCAATACCCCATTTTCAGTAACGGATAGAACCACTAAACAGAAAGCGAGGACACAGAAGACATCGACCAACTTGACCTTACTTGACATACATAGAACACTTTGACCAATGACTGCAGAGTTCATTCTTTACAAGTGCACATGGAATATTTTCCAGGATAGACTGTCACAGCCTTACCAGGTTCACTGCCCACTGCTCAAGAGGAAGCCAGTACACGAGACAGCAGGAGTTACAGCAGAGAAAGAGTTTAATATCGCAGGTGCCATGCAAGGCGACAGGAAGAAGTTCTCAAATCTTGGTTCCCAAGAACATGGAAGAAAAGGTTTTTAAAGATAGTTTGGTGGGCAAAGGGCTAGGCAATTAATTGGGTCTGCTGATTGGCTGGGGATGAACTCATAGGATCAGGAAGCAGAAATTGTCTGCTTCTGCTGAGTCACTTCCTGAATGGGGGTCACAAGACCAGTTGAATCAGTTCCTTGGTATAGGCCACTGGTCTGGGTGGATCAGCCATTCCACTGGAATGCAGGGCCCGGAAGATATCTCCAAAACTAGGCTTAGTTTTCACAAGCGCAATGTTATCTATGGGAGCAGTGAAGAAAGCTAAGAACCTTTATGACCATTATCTAGGGAACGATGGCTGATTTCATATATATATTTCCCCTGCCACAGTTCCCACCTTGTAGCCCTTTATTAACTTTATAAAAGGTCATTTCAAGACCATACGCTAAAACATAAAACCAGTGTTCAGTAAATTTAAAAGAATTAAAATCAACAAACTATGTTCTCTGACCACATGGAATGAAGTCAGAAATCAACAACAGAAATAAATCTGGGAAATCCCTAAATATTTGGTAATTAATCAGACTTCTAAAAAATACTTGGGTCAAAGGATATATCACAAGGGAAATTTTAAAACATTTTAAACTCAGTCAAAATGAAAACACAACATATCAAAATTTATGGGAAACAGCTAGAAGTACTTACAGGGAAACACCTATGTCAGAAAAGAAGAAAGGTCTCAAATCAATAACTTAAGCTTATACTTTAAGAAAATAAAAATAATGACTCAATGTTGATGAAGAGAAAAAAATAAATAGTAAAAGAATGTCATAAAAAAGTAAATAAAATACAAAAAAATTTTAAAAAGAAAGAAAATAAAAAGAAAATCAAACTAAATCTAAGGCAAGCAGAAAAGAAGAAATAAATATTAGAGTAGAAATCAATAAAATAGAAAACAGAAAAACAATATAGAAAATCAATGAACCACAAGTTGTTTCTTTGAAAAGATCAATAAACTTTAACAGACTTTTAGCTATATTAACAAAAAAAAAAGAGAAGACAAATTACCAGTATCTGAATGAAAGAGGGGACATCAATATCCACCTTACAAAAATTAAAATGATTATAAGGATATAGTGTGAACAATAAATTAGACAAGTGAAATGGGACAATCTCTAGAAAGACATAAATTACTAAGACCGACTCAAGAAGAAATAGAAAATCTGATTATACCTATATGAAGTGGAAAAAAACAAAGAAGAATTAGCAATAAAAAATCTTCTCCCAAGGAAGAGCCCAGTCCCAGATGGCTTCACTGGCACATTACATTAGTTATTTAAAGAAGCAATAATACTAATACTTGACAAATTCTTTCAAAAAATAGAGGAGGAGGGAACACTCCCACTTCTATAAGCTCAGTATTACCCTGATACTAAAACCAAGCAAAGACACCACAAGAAAAGAAAATTACAGATCAATATTCCTTATAAATATTAATGTGAAAATCCTCCACAAAATACTGGCAAACTGAATTCAGCAATATATAAAAAGGATTATAAATTGGATTTATTCCAGGAATGTTGGTTTAACATCCTAAAATCAATTAATGTAATACACTATATTAATAGAATAAAGGACAAAACCCACATGATCATCTCAATAGCTACAGAGAAAGTATGTGACAAAATCAACCCCTTCATGATAAAAACTCAATATACTAGGAATAGAAGGGAATTTCCTCAACCAGATGAAGGGTATCTAAGAAAAACCCACAGCTAACATTGTGTGCCCATGAACCGGTGAATGGATAAACAAAATATTATATTATCCATACAATAAAATACTATTTAGCAACAAGAAGGAATAAAATGCTGATACATGCTACCACATGGATTAACCTCAAAAACATTACGCTAAGTGAAAGTAACCAGATACGCAGGTCATGATTTTTTGCCTTGTAAGGCATTAACCAGTTTTGTAGCTAACCTTGAAATTTTATTCTAATATTTTTGAGTGCCTTTCCTGATGAAATATGTAAACTCCTATTCTTCAAATGTTCTTTGCAGCAGCTTTACCATTTTACTGTTTCCCATAGTTAGTTAATAAAGCATGGACATGTGTTTATTCTATATTTATATGAGTTATGATTTTAACTTTTTGAAAACTATGTTTTTAACAAGGAAGACAGTAGTGGGGGCTTGTGGACATTCTTTTCTGTTTCTCTTTTCTCAGTGAATAAGGACACAAAGTCATGAACTGAGTGAGAATAGGGAGGTTTTGGGGGACTTGAGAGTAGTGAAGAAGATATTAAAAAAGACTTTTAAGACAGTGGGACATTGAAGAGATGAAAGGAAATACATACAGTATGAGTGCTGAGCAATGTAAGGCCCACTGGAGGTCAATAATCATGAAATTTTTTTTTTTTTTGAGACAGAGTCTTGCTCTGTTGCCCAGTCTAGAGTGCAGTGCCATCATGATAGCTCACTGCAACCTCAAACTCCTGTGTTCAAGGGATCCTCCTGCCTCAGCCTCTGAGTAGCTGGGACTACATGCTAATTTTTTCTATTTTTTTAGGAGGGGGACTAAGGTGGGGATACTTATGAGAGCTAAGGAGGGAATGGAAGGATGGAAAGAAACCATAAGTGTAAATAAAAGGAAAGATATATAATAGGATAGAAATATCGAAAGACAAAATTACAACAAATTTAGTTTAAAGCTCTTAATTAGCTTTATTTGCAATTCTAGATCTAGAAGGAGCAGTTCCAGTGAGCTGAACAGAAGAGTTGGGTTTATAGGCGGAGAAGAACTGAGGAAAGCAGAAACAAAGAACGGATTGGTCATTTCAAAGCTATTTTCCTTGTAAGGCAATGGCAGGGAAAGAGAACAATAGAAAAACAACCAATTGGTTGAAACATAAGGTTACTGCAGGTTAAGGGTTAAAAACAGAGGGAACTTCATTATCATGCTGATTAAAAAATAAAACTGGCCTGTTTGGGAAATTGGCTGTTCTCTCTCTCCTAGTTCCTTGGTAGGTAGTTGCAGTTTGGTGACCTGGAACCTTAGCATGGGTGACTCCAATTTGGTTTTTAGTCTGGTCTCTTGGGGCCTAGTGCGGGAGTTTGGTCCAAAACAATGGTCTCCTATAATTTTAGTTGAACAGTAAGTAATACTGACACTAGAGTTTAGTCCTAATTTGTGTAAACAGAGACTGAAGGGTCAAGAAAAGGGGTTAATTTATGGAGCAAGATCCCAGAGGCTGTGAGCAGGAATAAAAACTATTGGCACTGGTGGATGAGATTAGTATTAATAAAATGGGAGGGAGGACCCTAAAGAGACCCTAGAAGACACTCTATTTTAATAAAGTGTCACCACATTCTAGAATTGCAAATAAAGCTAATTAAGAGCTTTAAACTAAATTTGTTGTAATTCTGTCTTTTGATATTTCTATCCTATTATTTATATGTATATATGTGTATGTATACATATATATATATAGTGGTTTCTTTCCATCCTTCCATTCACTTCTTAGCTCTAATAAGTATCCCCACCTCAGCCCCCCTCCTTCTAAAGAGATGAAGGGGAAAGAAAATCAGGAACAGGAGACAGAGAGGACAGGATCAAAGCTATTAGAGCAGCAGGGCTAGATCCCTTAATCCTATCACCAAATTAGGAATCTAGGTTATCTGCTAGATAAGTAGAGGTAGAAGAGGTAGGGGTGGATTAGGAGCTTGAAAGTTGTAGAGAAAACTGGAAGCAGCTGCTACACCTTGGGTAATAAGGAGTAAAAGAGATGGGTAAAAGAATATCTGGCAGTGTGGGAGGAATGTGAGAAGGTGAAGTCTTTGAGGAACTGCCTGTATCTCTAAATACGGGAAACACAATGAGCTCCTTATATGGGTTAATTTACATAATTTACATAGATTACAAGATTGAGCACACAGAAATTTTACTAGTTTTCCATAATAATAAGCACTACAACAAGGGGGGCTTTCAGCTCCTCTTGAGCTTCTGATCCCCTACTTTCTAGACCTCTCTGCTTATGAGTTCTGAAGGCAGCAAAGCTCTGCTGTAAGACTAAAAGCAATCTCACTTCAGCCTCAAATCAAAATAAATAAACGGAAGTAAACCCCCCTCTTCCTCTGGTATTTCCTAACATGATTACCAGCTCAGGCTCCCAAGATAGAAAATTCAGAACCTTTTCATGTCCCTCACTCTCCTTATCCAATTTGGCACCAATTTCTACTGATTTCTACACTTGCGAATACCTCTCAAAGTTTGTCCCTCCTCCCCTCTGTTGGGATTGCCCACAAGCTGTCCAAAATCTTAGAGATTCCAGACTGGGGCATGGGCATGAGGCAGATTGGTTATGTTTCAACGCCAAGCATAGAGAGAATAAAGGAAAACTGGTTTTCCGCTCACAACAGTTCTGACACCAAATGTGTGGGCCTCCCCCCACCCCGCCCCTGCACCAGCCAATTCTCCAATTCTCTGTGAATGCCAGTTGGGTGTCCTATAATTTAATTCAATTCTGATGCTAACTACGTGGAGTTAGCACAGACCCCACAGTTTAAGGGCTCAGTCACACAAGACTGCTCGCCACTTCAGATGCCAGTCATAAGTACTGAGCACCCAAAGTTGCTGTGCTTCTGTCTGACTTGCCTACAAATCAGGGGTTCCTACGACCCCCGCCTCAGGTTCAATAATTAGCTATATAGCCAGGTGCCATGGCTCACATCTGGCATCCTAGCACTTTGGGAGGCTGAGGCAGGAAGACTGCTTGAGGCCAGGAGTTGGAGATCAGACCAGGCAACATAGTGAGACCTTGTCTCTACAAAAAATAGAAAAATTAGCCAGGCATGGCGGTGCACACCTGTAGTCCCAGCTACTTGGGAGGCTGAGCCAGGAGGATTGCTTGAGCCCAGGAGTTAGAGGTTGCAGTGAGCTATGATCTTGCCACTACACTCAAGCCTGGGCAACAGAATGAGCCCCTGTCTCAAAAAAAGAAAATAATAATAATTTGCTATTATATAGTGGCTCACAGAACTCAGAGAACAACTTAATTTACATTTACTGGTTTATTATAAGGATATTTAAAGGATACAAATGAATAGCCAAATGAAGAGGTACACAGGGTGAGATCCAGAAAGCTACTGAGCGCAGGAACTTCTGTCCCTGTAGAGCTAGGGTGTGCCACCCTCCCAGTATGTGGTTGTGTTCTTGTTCACAAACCTGGAACTCTTGGAACTCTAGTTGAGGAATTTTTATGGAGGCTTCATCACATAGCATGACCAATTATTAACTCAATCTCCAGCCCCTCTCCCCACCCTGGAGGATGGGGATGGGGCTAAAAATATCCAAGCTTCTAATCAAGACTTGGTATTTCTGGTGATCAGCCCCTATCCTGAAGCTATCCAGGAGCCCACCTAGAGATGCCTCATTGGAACAAAAGATGCTCCTGTCACTCAGGAAATTCCTAGGTCCTCTGTGTCAGGAACTTGGTGCAGAGACCAAATATTTATTTCTTATTATGTCACAGAGAAATAGCTCTCCAAGGTCAAATTGGCACACATACTTGGATGATTAGGCTCTGATGGGGGGCTTCCGGTACCCAGTTCCAGGATGTGTAAGAATACAATTTATCGTTCCTACACCAATACTTGGGGACTTGTCTTAAACTGCATTGCAAACCTAGACTCCTTTTTTTTTTTTTTTTTTTTTCGAGACAGAGTCTCACTCTATCGCCCCTGGTAGAATGCAGTGGTGTCATCGTAGCTCAAACAACTGGGCTCAAGCGATCCTCCTGCCTCAGCCTCCTGAGTAGCTGGGAGTACAGGCGTGCCACAACATCAGGTTGCTTTTTCTATTTTTAGTAGAAACGGGGTCTTGCTCTCACTCAGGCTGGTCTCAACTCCTAAGCTCAATCAGTCCTCCCCCCTCGGCCTCCCAGAGTGCTAGGATTACAGGTGTGAGCCACTGCGCCAGGCCCAACTTCTCCTTTTCTTGAGGTTATTTTATTTTGGGTCTCGTGTCCTTTTCTGCCACTGGGCTATTGTCAAGCACTCCTGGTCTACCCTGACTGGATAGATTCCCTAATACAGAGATGTAAGGATCTGGGTTGGAAGTTCTGGTTCCTTTCCATCTGGGATTCTGATGCATATTGATTAACTTCCTACTCCACATCTCTACTTGAAAATCTAAGAGGCATCTCCGTCTTAACATGTCCAGAGCAAGCCCTGCTCTTTCTGCTCCTCACCACCCTTGAACCTGCTTTTCCCCAAGTGTTCCCTATCTCAGTAAATATCAGCTCCATTTTTTCAGTTGCTCAGGCCCAAACCATTCTTGACTGTTCTTTTTCTAATAACCCACATCATATCCAATCCATAAGAAACTCCTGTCCAGAATCTGGCCACTTGTCACCATCACCACTGCTACCACTCTGGGCTTCTGCCCAGATTATTGCAGTTGCCACTTAACTGGTGGCCTCCTTCCATTCTTGCCTCCCTACAGTTTATTCTAATCACAGAGGCCAGAGTGACCCTGTTAAAACAAAAATCCAATCTTGTCTTGAGTTTTCTTAGAACCCTCCAATCCAGTGGCTTCCAATCTCAGTCAGAGAAAATGCCAAATCCCTCACAGTGACCTATAAGGACCTACACAGTCTGGGTCCCATTCTCTCTCCAACCTTATCCCCTACTAGTTCTTCCCTCTGCCTGGAATGCTCTTGCCCCACGACCCTGCATGGCTCGGTTCTTCTTTCAAATCAGAGAGGCTGCCTGTGCCACGTTTGGTGAAATAGCACTCCCCATTACTCTGTCCCTTTCACTTGGCTTTATTTTTCTTCATACATAGTGTCTCTTCCCCAAATGCAAGATGAACTCCTTGATGACTTTGTCTTTTCCTCAGCTCCTACTACAGTGCCTGGTATACCCTAGTGGTCAAACAAATATTTATTGACTAAATGAAAAAATAATATAATTTTTGCATTTTTAGAAAATCTTTACATTTTTCAGGGTACTGTATAGAATGACTGAATTATATAAGGAAACTTAGAGTTTATATATATATATATATAT
>RJWJ010037107.1:0-15721 GCA_004363605.1 Indri indri | reverse complement strand
TTTATGGGGTACATGGTAATGTTTCAATGCACACAATGTATAGCGATCAGATCAGGGTAACTAGCATATCCACCATCTCAAATACTTACATCTTTGTGTTGGGAAAGTTCAATATCCTCCTTCTAGCTATCTGTATCTATGTAATATATTATTATCAACTATCGTCATCTTACAAGGACATAGAGCACTAGAACTTGTTCCACCTATCTAGCTGTAATTTTGTATCTAAAGGTTGTTTTTAGTCTAAGATTTTCTTCTTATTTTTCTGATTATCATAACATTTCTTTCTTTTGTACAATGGTTGTCTTCATAGATGAGTTTTGTTCCTTAATGCCCTTATTTGGCAAAGGAAAAAGTGGGTGTCTCTATGTCAGTTTCCCCTTCTTCTTAATTATTATTGCTCCCTAAAATTCAAAGACAGGGGTCTGCTCATCTATACACTACCTGAACTAAAATTCACACCAGCAGGCTCACTCCTTCAAGTCATGGAGTCACTGGGAGAGTTTTGTCATAAGAAAAGTCACTGTCAAATCCACATGTTACCTGAGAGAACCCTCTAAGTTCCTCAAGCCTTTTTCTGTCAGCGAATGAGGACAGCTTGCTTTATCCAACAAGCTAATTTCCCCTCGGGCGTCAGGGAGGGAAGAGCCTGACCAGAGACTTTGAGACCTAGAATGGCTTTGTTTCAGGGCACAGGATCAGGTCCCCAAGAAGCCGAGAGAAGCTGGCTGACAATGCCAAGGTCCAAACCTCAGCAGGGAGACACACCCCTGGGGCTGGGGAGACCAGGCTTGTTCTGCAGGAGTTAGACCAGTGATGAACTTCACCTATTTCACAATTTCCCCATGAACTGACCCTGCTAATACTAAATAGCATATTCTTTCCACTTGGTTTGATTCAATTTCCTCCAGCCCAAAGATTACAGTCCGGTGTGTATTACTCTTTCCCGGCACGGTCACAACCAGGAAGAATAAAACTGATACTCCGAGGACAAATCCTCCCGTGAGCACTGACCTTTGGGATTCAGGCCGGGAGTAGATATTGACATATTTGTCTGCGATCGAACTTACCTAAGCCTCCTGCCTGACTGACCAGCATTTTAGGGATTTGACCGATGAGACCATCTTCTTCTGACCGAGGTCATGCACCCACACTGAATATTAAGCCCAGTGGAAGATGAGGCATTGCCAGGGAAAGAAGAAAAAGAAAATGACTTGGAAGCCTTAACCTAGTTAAAGCAAAACAAAATGGCCAGATTCAACTTTAGGCTTGCTTATATTTCATTTAGATTACTATCATCTTACCAGAGCATTTGTTATTCTTAAAAAAATACATATTGTGTCTAATTTTTGAGTGAATAAGTGATGTGGGTACATTACTAATCAATCTTAATAGAAACACTTATTTGCTGAAAAGTAGAATACAGTACATACAGGCTTTTTAAAAATGCCCATCTGGTCTACATCTCAAATCTCATGCAGAGGAATATTTCAAGTGCTCCCAGCCCCTAGTAAAATCATTAATAATGACACTAAAAAGATCATTTCCACACCTGCCATGAAAATAAGCACTGACCCAGATGCTCAGGATCTAAAATTAATCAGGAGAGCCCTCATTGGAGGCCTTTAATTCACAGTCTCTCCTCCATGCCCGTTAACATTCGGTTGTTAACAGGAGCTGGGATATCTGGAAAATACTGGGATAATGGAATTCTTAATGAAGAATTCTAGTAGGTCCAGTATGTTTTGAGTGGTATCTAAAGCTAAGAAGAAAGAAATTTCACTTCCTACCTGTATTCATTTATTGATTCTATAAATAATCATTGAGCCACTACTAAGTGCGAAGCACTATGGTGCCTAAATAAGAGACAGGGACTTTGTCATAGAACTTGCAGTCTAAAGTGGCAATGCACAGTGACAACAAGGTGTCAAAGTCAATTCTAATGGAGACCAGGCCTGAAGAAACCATGAACAGACCAAGCCAGTTAGGCCTCATTGTGACCTCAACCTGGCTTGATTTGCAAACATAAGCAGAACTTAACTTGAGCTATTTCTTGTGAAGTCCCACACTAAGGAACAGAACTGAAGCTCAACCAATCAGAAGCAACTACCAAACTCATACTTATATAATGTATATAGTTATGTGGACTTTCCAACAGGACAGACCAAATAAGGCAACTGTATGACTGCAACGAATCCAATATTTTCTTTGCTTTACTTCTGCGCTCATCCTATCAAAGCCTCCCCCTGTGTTTCCTTAGCAGAGCTCCCGAACCTGTTCTGCCTTGGAACTGCCCAATTCCTGAGTCACTGTTTGCTCAACTAAACTCTTTAAAATTTTATTATGCTTCAGGTTACTCTTTAATGAACAAACTTTTTTTTTTTTTTACCAAGTTTGTTTAAAAGTAAACAAATGAGTACAATATTTGCAATTCATGAAAAGTGCTATATATTCACTAAATATTGAATATGCACAGTATGGCAGACAGCAGACCCGGTGCCAGAAATACAGCAAGTTATAAAAACAGACAAGTTTCTTGACCTCATTGAGTTTTCATTCTCATGGGCATGACCTGAAACAAATTGGTGGAAAGAGCCCTGCTCTTCCCACCAAAAAAATTATTTGCTAACTTTGAGAAGTGCTAGAAAGGAAACAAAGAAAGTGCTCTGATAGAAGACAATGCTGTCTGGGGAGGACGATTACAGAAAGGACAGTCTTGGGGAGCCTTCTCCAACAAGTTCTTTCTAAGCTGAGACCTGAAGGAGGAGGAGGCAGCCGTGGGAAGAGAGAAAGACTTCCCAGGCGCAGGGGAAAAAAGCTCTAAGCCTGGAGATGAAAGTGCTTTGCCAATTCCTGGAAACGAGAGGCCTGACATGACGAATAAGAGAGAAATTGTGTAGGAGTTTGAATGTTATGCTCAGCCTAAGACTTGAGCAAAGGGATGACAGGCTCGGACTTGTGTCCTGGGAAGGCCAGTCTGCCTGGAGAAGGAGTGGCAGGGGCAGGCGGGGCCAGGAGATCAGTTCGAATCGCCAGCAACGCGCCTGGCTGGGGTGGTGGCGGCAGAGAGAGAGAGACATGTGCAGATTGAAAATGTATTTTGAGGCAGAATTATTAGAAAAGATGATGGATGCATCATCACAGGTTATTAAAAGGCTCACTTAATGTACACCCCGTCTCTATTTGTTCTTTCCCTTTGTGGCATCTAGACTGATTGCTGGAAGAGGGAACCACCCATTCCTCTTACAGGTGTGTCTCTCCTGGCCCTATTTGCCCAGGTGATCATTTCGTTCTTAATGCTCTTGAAGGTCATTCTCTCCATGGTCACTCAGGAGCTGGGCGTAAACCAGAGCTCACGGGAGAACTTGGTTTATTATCCAAGCAGTCTTAAATTGAACTACTTAGATAGAAAATCCTCCTAAATGTATCTGGTATAATTGAAGCTCCTATTATTTTTGGTTTTCCTTGGTTAGTCTTGAGATTGGCTCCAATCTCATTAACTTTTTCTTAGGCATTTTAAAAAGTTCTATTTCATCATTTGTTTTCCAGAATTATTTTTTATTCCCAATTCCAATCCTAAATAAAACCCTTGTTTATTCTTACATGGAGTTCAAACCCACTTCTGTAGTTATATTATAGAAAGTGTTGTCGAGATCCAAGTTCCTCTCTCAGAGAGTCTCACGTCCTCTCAAGATTTCTAAAATCTCTATCAAGTAACTTCTTGATACGTAGTTTGATTTCTCTTTTATTTTTCTATAGTTTTTCTTCTGATTAAGTTTATCTTGATTTATATCTTTCTCGGAGAATTATTTATTTCACCAAGGTTTTCAATATTAGCACTCGAAATAATTTATTTTACCGTTATAAGTCAATTTTCTCTCTATTCTTAAATATTTTATAATTTATTTTTTCCTTCTATTTTTTAAATTAAATTTGCCAGAAGTGTGTCTGTTTTATTTGAAGACCCTGTTCTTGGTCTTTGCTACCAATTCTACAAAAAATAAATTTATTTTCTCTCATTATTATATTTGTTTTTTTTTTTTAACTTCTATGTTTATTATTTCCTTTCTCCAGCTTTCCTTAATTTGTTTTGTCTTTTCCCCTCTAAATTCTGAGTGTGGTATTTAGTTTCTTTCTCATAATTCTTTTTTCTTTACAGCATTTAGGGCTGTAAATCTACTACTTAAAACAGTTTTGGCTGTATCTCATAGATTTTGTTAAATGATATTCCCATATTTGTTATTTTTTAGTTTGCTTAACTCAGTCATTATTTATGCAACTACTTCTAAAATATTTGAGTAATTTGGGTATTTTGTCCTTTGAGATCCCACTAGTAGTGTGTAGTAATATTTTATTAACAAGATAATGAAGTTGTGCAATTTTTACTTTAGAAATACACTGAAATATTTTTTGGCCCGGATTATGCTCAATGTTTATACATGGTACATGACACTTGAGAAAATGCATTTCCTGTCCTTAAGGTACAAGGTTATTTCCATGTGTAGGTATCTATTCAAACATTAAATAATTTAAGTGTTTCGTGTCTGTAATTTTTTTCTCTTTGACCTGGCATAGGGTTATGGTAATGCAAAAAATTTTAATACAACTAATGTGTTTCCTTGTGTTTCTAACTTTTGCTTTTTATAGAATGATACTGTTACTCTGTGCTTATTGTTTCCTGACTTTCATAGCTTTTTATGGTCCTGCCTTGTATCAGTATGCAATCAACCTTTTTCATCCTATTTATTCTTTAATGTAGTGTACCACTCCTGCTTTTTTCCTTCTTGCTTTCCTGATATATCTTGTTCCATTCTTTTATTTTCAACTTCATTATATCTTTTTTCATCTTGTAGAAACATCATTTGTTTGAATTAGATTTTCAACTTGAATTAATCTTGACATCTTATGTTTCTCTGATATATATGTTTTTTAAAAAGTCTATGTAACTATCTAAGGAACCTCTGCATCCTTATTTTGGAACTTTTATTAGGGGCCAAGGTCTAGGTCATTACCCTCACTGTGTAAGGTGATAGAATTGCACAAAAGAGATAGAATTCATTTACCTCTGGCGTTTCAGATAGGCTGGAATCATCAAAACTAATAGGCCATAGTTACATAATATTGTCTTGTAGATTACTGTGTAGCATCTCCCAAGATCAGGTTTGATGGGGGAGGAGAGATCGAAGTGCCTGCATCAACTCTATCACTTACATAAGGTGGCAGGCTATACGTGCAATGTGAAAGAAGCTTCCTCCAAAAGAAAAAGACTTCTTTAATCTCCCTAGTCTTAAATATTTCCATCTAGGCTCCCATGTCTGCCTTCCTCTTTTCTCTCATTGCCTCTGAAACTCCTCCCCAATCAATTAATGACTGTACGTTCAATATTGTGCCATGTTCCTTGAGTGACACTTGGAAATGTAACACTCAGCTCTTGTTCTTAGGGATTTCATAAAAGAACTGAGGAGACAAATAGCCATGCAAAATTAGCAATTAGATACTAAACTATTTGTGACTAATTATTAATAGAAGAGACTAATAACAATTAGATACTAAACTGTTTGGTACTAATTATTAGCAGAACAGACTTTTTAAGAAAAGAGAGAGATATGTTACTTGCAATAGGCAGCCGAAAAATGTCATGGCAGAGAGCTTTATGGGCTAGTAGAATTTAGCTAAAAGAAAAGACTGATCTTCATGCTGTATGCCTTATATTAGTGGCTTCCAAATGCTATTCCTTTGGAGATTTACAAAGGCACCTGGTCAGTGGGTCTGGGTATGGATACTAGTAATCTGTATTTTTAGAAACTCTCCAGTGATTCAGATGCATGGCCAGATTTAGAAAACATTACTTTGAATGATTGCATCACATACTCTGAAATAGTTCTTATGCTACAAAAATCTATTAAGTATCCCTGAAGGTCTTACTGAAAGTTTCCATTTCTTACAGTGTTCAAATAAGGAACAAAAACTATGTTAACTCATAGATAGCATTTTCCAAGTCAGGATTAAAAAAGATCAGGCACCTGCCCCACACCCTTTGACTTCTTATTCCTGTGCTAATTTTAATTGCAGTGTCCAGCAATGCAACAGCCTGTAAGTCATTAACTACACCCTCAGCAACAGCCACCAATCCCAGTTATTGTCAGTTTGAAATATTATGGTGTCATCGGGAGGGGAGAGCAACAAGTATGTGGAAAAAATGGGAATGAATGAACTGGACATGTTTATTCTGGAGAAAGAAAAGATTCAGAAAAGACATGATAACTCTCTCCAAAGATTCAGAGTTGGCATGTTGAAGAGGAGGTAACTTGCTCGAGGTAAAGAACAAGGCCAATGTATGAGGTCTGTGGGAAGACACATCTTTGTCTAATATGAGGAAAAATATATAGACATACCTTGAGAAATAAAGGTTCCTATCTCAGCAACTGCTCAAATAGAGACAAGCCTGGGACTGGTCTTTGGATTAAGTGTCTTTTAAAGTTTTTCCTATACCAAAGATAATAATAAGAGACAGTTCCATGCAGAACTAATTACTAAAATGGCCAATCCTAGCTTAACAATAGAAATTTTCCCTTGTGTCAGTGTTGGAATATTTGGTTTCCTAGCAACCAGTAAATATCTATGATGCATTGGAAAATCATTAGTTTGTGCCTGAGTTGATTGTATAGTACTTAACACCACACTTGGTTCATTTCATTCATGACAAGTATTACCGTTATAGCTTGTTACATATCAAAATGGTGTTGAGTTGCAACCTGCACAGTTGTAATCTTTATCAAACACTAGCCAGCTGCCCCACTCAGCGATAATGAACACAGCAGAAAGAGATGTTTGATCCATGCAGATGACAGAATAGGATTGTGAGAGCGCAGTAACAGTTTGGGGATCTGTAAAACCGTTGAATACATTTAAATCTAGTAGAGTTTCTTGGAGATGGTGCAAGTTTAATCGTGAACTCTTCAACTCTAGAATTCTGTGAGCTTTTAATAAGTGACTAATACCAGCATTTAAGATATAGAACAAAGTTTAAATACACAACATACTTTACTCATAACTTTCCATTCACAGTCTCCTAGGAAACCAACAAAATATATCTGGACAGTTTAAAAGTATGATCTCATTTACAAAGGGCTGCTTTACATTATAAGAATCAAAGAACTGTTATTTGTCAAACTTCCACGTTAAATATCTGCCAAGATATCTTATTGGGTTTTCTTAGTAATAATGACTCAGTACATAAAATAAACCATGGAACCTTGTCAGATTCTATCCACACTAAATAATTGAGACATTCATTTCTTCTCCTTTGTTTGATCTTTCAAACCCAAATCATAATGTTAAAAAGTGATTGGTTTTTATTAATTTCTCTTTCTCCCTGAAAGATTTAGAACTGCTTTAGGTAAATTTTTATTAGCCAGTCCAAGACATTTGTACAACATTATAATTAATAGCATTTTTAATGAAAATGATGGCATATTAATTGGTAATTTTTGGATGAGTGTTCTTCCTAATTACTTATTAACCTTTAAATCAGATATACACAAGGGAACAGAAAAAGATTCATGTCTTTGAGTATTTGAAATCTTTTTCAAGGTGCTTTCTATAAAAAGAATCCAGAAAAACTGTTTTTTCCCCCAGAGGAAACTTAAAATTATATCAGGAGCTAAGTGTGGTATGATGCACATTAATATGCTATAGAAATTTTCAGTGTATCTATTCTTGGGACTTTGGTGAATCATCATTAATAGAACTGTGGTTTAATAAGATAGAAAAGATGATGCTATCAAATTTTCTGCATCACTGAAATCTGTAGCTAGTTGCAAAAGGTGCTGAAAAGAGAAAAAATACTATTATTAGTTGAGATGGTCTACATACTGGAAGATGAGGAAGGCTAGCCCCACAGAAGGTTTCTAGATCTTCGGCCCTAAACTTCAAGTCTGACTTCATGTAGTTGAGAAAGGTTCTATAGATAAGGTGTGATGTCATCCCGACACATTGCCTTTTAAACAGTGGACCCACCTATATGGTTGAACATAAACTAGATGAAGAGACAGAAAAGTGGATTTCAGAGGACAAGAGTCCAATTTCATTTTCTCTGATGGGAAAGGGCATCCCACTCTGGAGGTCCCCTCTGTGGCCCTGTCTTTGTCTGAGTTTCTGTTTGGCCGTTTCAGCTTTGTAGTACTATTGAATAAGAGTTACTATTTGAAGATCAAAGTTGCCTTTTCACTCCTTCTGGAGATTCATTTTCTCCCTGTGCCGTACCTCTGGGCCTTTGCCCTGTAACTTGTCTGCTTTCTCCTTCTGTCTCTGCCTTCATTCATTCATCTGACAGGAATTCACTGAGGGCCTAATGTGCACCAGGTTCTGTCTTTGGCACAGAGGGTGCAGCAGTGACGATGACACTCCTGCCTTCAGGTTGCTGACAGTCTGAAGGGGCAGCAAGGTGAGTATGAGGCCACTGCTACAGCACGATAAGCACCAGGAAGGTATCCATGTGTGTGGTCACAGCATGTGGCCCTACCCATGGCACGTGCTCTGGAAACACACTGGGGGGTTAGCCAACGCAGACTTGGGGTTGGGGGAGATCAGGGAAAATGTCTCATCAGACTTGACTGGGAGAACTGGGGTTGGAATTGGAAAGAAGGTCAACATGGCCATCTCTGACTCCACCTTCTCTAACTCTGTGATCTGCCTGTTCTCTCAGCCAGCCCATCTCTGTCCTTTTGCCTTTCTGTCCTCCATGTCTCCCTGTTGGATCATTATCTGCCTTAAGAGTAGCCCCAGCCAGGACCATCCATCAAGCCATTACACAACAATAAAGGCTAAGTCACTGCTCAAAGGCCCTGCTATACGTTGAGGAAGGCTGCATGGTGACAGAGGAGCCCAAACATCCATTCTCCTACTATGGTTTACCTCCTGGTCCCAAGAGGTTCTCTATGCAGATGCAGACCAAGTCATGACTGTGGCTCTGCACGTCACTGCAAACAAGCAAACACTGCCAAAAATAAGATGCAAAGACAAAATACTAAACTGTAGCTAGAGCAGCAATATATTAACAAATAAACACATAAGCAAGTAAATACCAAAATAAATAAACAAAATTTTTCTTGAAAGGAGAGGGAGAACAGATGAATGACAGAAAGTAATAATAACAGCTGCCATTTACTGAGTACATATTAATATTAAACACTGTGACCTGTACCGGGCTTTTTCAGTATGTCATATATGATTCTTAAAACAATCCTGGAAGGTAAATTCTTAAAAGCAAACAAACTCCTGGAATAGTCTTTGACACAAAGTAAGAACTCAGTAGCTATTTCTTGGACAAATGAATAAAATCTGTCCATTTGCTTAGTGTCTGTCTCCCCTCTATCTCCCTAGAATATAAATTCCTTGAGGGCAGGAACCTCGTTTTGCCTTCTGCTGTATCCCAAATGCCTGCAGTGGAGACTGCCACATGGTAGGCACTCAGTGAGCGTGTCTTGTCTGAAAGATGGAAAAACTTAGACTTAGGAAGATTCAGTATTTTATGCAAAATCACACCTAAAGTGGGAAGATCTGGGATTTAATCAAGTCAGCCCATGTGCTTCTTCCCTCTGTATAACACCTATCTCATCTTTTCCTTGCTCCTCCCCAAAATCATTAACTAATTATCTCAGACCTGCTCATATTCCAGATTTACTTTTCTCTCAATAATTCACCATTAAGGTTCAGTTTAAAGGATTTAGCACAATAGTATATGCAGTGGTGAATATTTAGCACATACATATTATAGTGGAAGAGATGAGAAAGTTTTATTCCTCCTGTTTGTGCTGAATAAGCACTAGAGAAATGCACAGGCATAATGGATTGCTTGTCCCCTGCAGCTGCAGTGGGGCTTCTGTGATGGAGACAATGCAGTCTAGTCCTAATAATGCAAAGCCAGACTCACTGCTGCATCACGGTTCATTCTCGTGATCACCTAAAATCAGTATGGTAACCTCATATGTGTAGGCAGACTGTAATCTCAGTACAATTGGCATAGTGAAGTGAATAACTTGTAGTGTACCTGGCTGGTTTGGAAGGGAGACAGAAGGAAAGCAATGGGATGTTAGAAATTGCAGGATTAGGACTGAAATTGTTGTGGTTGTCTGAAGAGTCCAGGTGACTTATAATTTCACAAAGCATGGACATGGGTTGTTTTTGCTAGTACCAGATTCTAGCTACTTTCGTTTTTCTGGGTTTTTTTCCCCATTCTTTCTGCAATAATCTCTGCTCTCTATTTTTCCCATTAGCTGAGTAAAATTTAATTATTGATAATATTGGCAGTGTTACAGGGAACTATGCACTCTCATGTACTATGAAAGTATTAATCAGTTTAGACTTTTTAAAGAACAATTTGTAAATATGTGTTATATTCTTAAATGTTCATACTATTCAATTCAACCATTCCATTTCTGGATATTTATTCTAGAGAAATACTTATGTATATGTACAAAGAGGCAGGCACACGGATGTTCTTGTCAGTAGTATTAATAATGGTGAAAAGTAAAAACAATCACAGTGCTAATCGATAAGGTCATCTAGAGAGGGAATTAGTTAAGTGAACTATGGTTCATTGATATTGTGAAATACTACTAATATATGTTGAAAAATAAGGTAGAATTACTCTATGTATCATCTATATCAAGCATACACAAGTGACTTGGAAAAATCTCCAAACCATATTATTTAGTAGAAATAAAAAAGCTTGATGCAATATTTTATACACTATTATCTGTTTGTATTTAAAATACATTCAAAGGGATATATTCTATAGGTACATGTATAATGTGTTAATCAGGTTTCAAAAGCAAAGCTGTAACAAGAGACCCAACAATTATATGGCTGTTAGCAATATGACATAGACTAATGAACAAGAAGTTTATTTCTCTCTCATCACAGGATATGGTGGGTGTTCCACCATCATTCAGGGCCCAGGTTCCTTCCATATTGTGGTTCTGCCATTCTTTAGGCCCAAATCACTTAGAATTGCATGGTCAAGGCTAGGTCACTGCTATAGCCAGGTCCCAACCAGCCTTAACGGAAAGGAGAAAATATGAAAGCAGCCCACTCACTATCTTAAGGGTTCCAACTTGTAGATTGCACATCTTACTTCTACTCACACCCTGTGGTCAAATAGTCACCCCTTATAGCAAAGGGCTGGAAATGCAGGCCCTGGCAAGACCATGTACCCAACCATAGCTCTATTATAGTGAAAGTAAGAGAGAATGAATTTTAGTGGACAGCAAGCTTTCTACTCCACCATATAGAGAACATAAGCACAAACAGAAACCAGAGAGGAACATGAACTTCTGTTCTAAAGTGAGGATGGGACAAGGTATCAAAGGAAATCTTTGCTTTATCAGTGTTCTTTGAATTGTTAGATGTGCATAGGAGAGATTATAACTGAGGTCACATGCCTCGACTTGCCTAACCTCCTGTCTGATTCAGAGTCAGGAATATTTCCAGGCAGCCCACTGAACCTCCCAACTGACCTCTCATAGCCCTTGAAACATTGCGTTGCTCTTCATCTTACTCTTCACCTACACCATCTTCACTCCACTCCCTCTTCCATGCTAAGCACCATTGAACTGCTTCAAAAATTTGGAAGCTCAATACCTATTGGATTGTCATTGTAGTAAGAAGTCAGGTTGGCACCGGCCTTTTACCCTTGCATGGGGAGTTTTTCATTCACTACTTTACTCACACAAATACGTTGGGCATTTATAACAATGATTAATAGATACAGTAGAAGGTTGGAGTGATGAGACAGAATTGTCATGGACACTTAGCTGTCCCCTCCAGAAACATCTATCGAATGGGCCAAATAAGACATCTGTGTCAGAATAGATGAATAACAATGGCAGTTGATGTGCCCAAGTTAGTGGCAGAGCTATTAAGCTAAGCAGGACTTCAGAATGGGAGATGATGACTAGAATTAGGAGATTGAACTGAAGGTTCCTTAATGAGAGGAGACTAGGATTGGGCCGGCAGGCATGTGTGATATTTGGCTAGACATAAAGACATTAACATGGACTGGGGGACGGAGTGAACACTTATTGATTGCCTGCTATGTGCTGTGCAATCTGCCTGGCATTTTGCTGTGCTTTTCCCTTTATCCTTACAACATATCATGAAAATAGGTACCGTGATTTTATGGAGAAAGAAAACGAAGCAGAGAGAGAGTGAGCTTATATTAATGCTTTAGGATTGCAGGGTTGGTAAACAGAAGAGGTGGGATTCGTGTCCAGATAGATCTCTTTTCTAGATAGATCTGGATCCATCTGGTTTCTAATGACCTCACTGTGTCTCTGAATGTTTCGGGCAGGAGGAAAAACAGGCGTGGCGTGATGGAATGGAGCTGAGTGTGGTCTGTCTAGCAACGGGTGGAAGGGAGGAGAGCGGGTTGGGTGGCAGGATGTCATTCCATATGCTTTTAGGCTGAGGTCACCCCGGTGTCTGAGGTGCTCCGGTACAAGAGAATTGAGTTACTGGCAGGAAGTGCTGTATCATGCTTCACTTGGCATTGAGCTCTCCCGCAGCCCTGGGGGAAAGAAACCCTGCAAGTCAGTCCAGCTCCAGTGGCCCAATTTAACAAACCAGTTCAGATGAGGGGTTTAGTTAACAGAAAACACCAGCAGCCTCTATTAGTTCATCAATAGCAAATGCTGACCGAAAGTCCTGCAACCTTCCTGTCTCGTGAGCACGGCTTGCTCCGGATCACTTGCGGTCACTAGAAACCAGGGCAGGCGGGTCTTCCCTGTCCCAGACGTACATGGCCTCGGAGCAGTAAGCTCTACTCCTCTCAGATTTCTTCCTGTTGGACTCTTTCTCAGCTCTTCATGAGGCGAGCGTATTCCAGCATTTTCTCAGAGATCATGCCTTTTAAAGCTCCTTGAGATTTCTGCAGCACTTCCTTGGCACATCCGTGGACCCGGAGGCTGCCGCTTCTCCCCCGGGCAGTGGCCATCTCTTCTTGCTTCTTTCCTGGGAAGCTTCTCTCTTCTGGAAAGCAAAAACAAAAGCTCTCTTTCTAAGCTATTTCTCTTTCTTTTATTCTCTGACTCAAGCCACAAATGCTTTTTAAAGCGCTTTCCTCTAGAAGTATCTCATCAAATGAGAGGAAAAGAATCTCCTTCAATTAGAAAGGCACGGTGGGTAATGTGTTCTATCGCGCACCGCCTCTGCAGTTCGGGGGGCCCAAATGCCAAAGAAGTGATTTGTCCTTCTTCCTAAAGGTATTTTGGTTGTGGGTTGTGGTTGGGTGGGGAAAGCCTTGGAGTTCTCTGAGCGGGAGAATGATAGGATGGGAGAAAATTGATGTTTATGATGTGTAACCTGGTGATAGCATACAGGACTAATTTCGAGTGGAAAAGAGACGGCCTCACTACTATTTATAGAGTGTTCATATACTACCAGAACTATGCCAAGTACTTTCAAAGTGTTATTTTACTTCATCCTCACAACCAACCCTATGAGAGATTGCACCCATTTTGTGGATGTGGCCACTGAAGCTTAGAGAGTTTTATTTTTCCTACGGCTGCGGCCAGGCACATGTCAGTGGTTATGTCATCAAGCTCCACAATAACTTCATGAGAAAGTTCTTATTTTACCCATGTTGTGGTTGAGGAGACAGGTTCAGAGATTTGAGATAACTCTACAGCTCCCAGGTGGCAGAACGGGAATCTGAATGTGGCCCTGTGTGACTTCAGTCTGGAGCATTTTGCACCTCCCTGCACTGCTTCCCATGTGGCTTCAAGCTTAAGCCTTGGGCATGAGGAAGAATCACAGTACCATTTCCCAAAATAGGCAAATTGTGTTGGGGAAGAAAGACATGTGTGTGGGCTTTGGGATGATAGGTGTGTTGGTGGGGAGGTGGCAGAAGTCTGCTAGGGTAGAAATTTCTTAAGCGTCCAGGGACAGGTGCTGGCAATGCCAATTTGGGGGCAGCTGTGAGGCAGGTGCCAATGGAGAAACCAATGGAGTCAGGAGGACTCTGGGTGCTGGGTGGCAGGGTGGGGCGTGCCCACCATAAGGGCTAAAAGGAGCCATAGGCATCAGCGGAGATGGAGAAGGGACACTTAGCACCACAGGGGAAGATAAGAAGGCGCCAAGTCAGACACTCAGTAGAGACATCATGTATAGAAGGTCATGGTCCAAGCACACCTCAGCAGCCAGCTGTCACTTCCCTCCAGCCTACCCTGGCCGTGACAGTGGTATTTTGGATCACATCAAATTTATTAAGAATATATTATGTTCCATTACATGCTGTAACCATGAAGGACACTGAAGTATGTCCTCTCTCCAGCATCCCTGCTAGGGTGGCAGCATGTCCTGTTTTCACAGTGGCTCCCCCACTGGTTGTTGTTTGCCAATAAAGTATTTGCTGAACATTTGCCTTACATAAACAGATAGCAAAACACAATAGTGTATACTCCCTCTGAACATTATAGGAAAGTGTAGCCTTTCATTTAATGAGGTTTGAAGACAATATAGCAATTTGATGTCCCGTCAAGCTTGTTAAATTGCGATTCTGCTTGGATTTTACACTGAGCCAGAACCAGCATGTCCCAGAGTATAAATTAGGCATAATTGGATATGCACCAACTCTTTTGGTCACAAGGATATAATTTAATGGCATAATTGAATAAATGATATTGTTGTGGCCTGACAAGCCCTCTCTCAAAACTTCCAGCTCGCTTTCAGAAAGTAACTGGGGGGGGCGAGTCCATTGTATGACTTTTTAACAGTGTTTTCCAAACCTCACCCCACATCTGAAGAAGGGCTTCAATCCAGACTTATTGGTTTATATTTTCAATTGAGGGAGTAGGAATTTGCATTTTAAAAAGTTATCAGATTAATCCATTTGGAAAGCCATATTTAGAAAACACTGTTTTATGTTATTCAAGGAGAAAAATCTTTGCACGTATTTTATTCACTTAGATTTTGTAGGGGATTGCCTTAGTGTGGTTTAGTGGGGAAAGTGATTATTTGATCATTGCCTACACTAAATATTCCTATCAGTCAAAATTTATGTTAAAAATACAAACTTATCTTTTTATACAGATCAAAATGTAAAAACCAACTTATTTACTTTTTAATATGTAATGATGTGTGCTATTATCCTTTGGTGTGTTATTCAGGCTCTCTTACATACCATAACCCTGAACAGAAGTGTGATGATCTGACAAGTGAAGGATTTTGTAGTATATCATAGTATAAGATCTCTGAAGACCAAGTTTTGGATGCCAGATCTATCATTTATAAGCTAGATGGCTTTATGCAAGTCATTTGCAAAGTGACAATAATAATGGCAATATCTAGTCTGCTTAGCTCATAGAATTGTTATACAAATTAAGTGATCTGTTGAAAGTGGCAGAGCTTTGCAAACTATCAAATGCATAATGCATTATTATATAGAATTAAAATAATAAATTCTATGTTGTTACCTCCAGGACAGTCCCTGAGGAGAGGAAGTTGGAGGGATACCAGTTCTATTCAATTTAGAGAAACTCTATTTGACTTTTATGCCTTATATCTGATTTATTGGTTGACCTCCTACATAAGGCTTCATTGGAGATCTGCTGCTTTAAAAAAAGGTTGAAAAATCACTCTTCTGTGTTCTAGTGGGCTTTCTGCCCATATTCTTCTTTAATTGCCAGCCCACTCTTAATCAAGTAACTACTAATTATCACCT
>RJWJ010037106.1:0-15737 GCA_004363605.1 Indri indri | reverse complement strand
CTCTTCTCCTATTTCTTCACTCCCAGATTTCTGTCAATAAATCCTTTTCTGCTTAATTTAGCCATAGTTGGTTTCTGTGGCATGCAACTAAGTGCCCAATGGTGGTGGGGAGCAAAAAACTGAGTAAAGAACTTCGCTAAAGATTACGTCCATGGTGACTTCTGAAGCTGGAAAATAATGGTATGTAGCTCGCTATTGCAAGTGAGTATAAAGAATTCAGGGAGACCTGCATTTTAGTGGTGAAGTTATTGTTCACTTTGAATACTGCTTTAGAAACAGACTTTGTTTTAAGTTTCTCTCAACTATAATTTCTCATTTGAGGTCTTTGTTCATTTGTTCTCATGAACTGCCTAAGAGCTAACCCATACCTGATACTCTGTTGAGTTCTATTCAAAAGGGACCCAATCAAGCCATTCTTCCTCATGTCAGAGTAGGTCTATGGAACTTGAGGGACTGATTTTCATAGAGTTCTGCAGAGGTGGCTTAGAGCTAGAAGTTGAGCTACCTTAAAGGTGCAAGGGAGACAAGCAGAAGGTTAAAGGGGAAAATAATAAAAAGAGTTATGTGTCGTTAGATCTTTCTAGTAACAGGCATTAACTTTTTCTCAAAAGCAGATTGTAAATATGATCTTCATGTAGACTAATAATATGATCTTCATTTAGGGTAAATATATGTTTTAGTTCTTTATTCTGTGTTGCAATATTTCTGTAGTAGTCTTTAGTCTTTTAGGGAACTGTATCTTCCTTTATTCTTTCTGGGTTTTTGTTTGTTTGTTTGCTTATTTGCTTTTTTTTTTCTTTGAGCTCTTTTTCCTAGGCAGAAAGTCAGTTTAATTCAGCTCTAGGGAATTGAATTGTTTCTAGGGTGGAAAACACTCATTTCATCTCAAATATGGTTTCACCAAGTAAGGGTTGCAACCAGAATGTGCTGACATTTAGACATAGTTGGGAATCCAAAATTTACATAAGGGGTACACAATACATAAGCCAATTGTTTTTCCATTTTATGATTTTTATAAAATAATATAGTCAATTTCAGTATCTTGTTTGGTAGCATCATGAGATTTGTGTTATTAATACCTCAACGCAGTTGCTTGATGTCACTGATAACTATATGTCTTTTCGTTCCTGTTGTATAAACTCAATAGAACTAAGAGAATAAGATAGAAATTAAAGTAAGGTACATTTTTGAAGTTCCAGATTTATTTACTTTGACATAGCTTAGTTCTAGGCATTGTACAAACATCAGTGGAATAGAAGATTTTATAATATAAAACAAGTTAAGTGAGGAATGAGAAGGGAAATTACAAATATTTGTGGTGATTTTTACTGTATTCTTTCATGGAGTAACTCATTTTAAGAAAAGAAAAAACAGTATAACTTCATCATCAATTATTTGTTTCTGTAATGGAGCCTTCATTTTAGTAAATACTAACATGTAAAGGACTTTTTGTTGAGGAGGTTCAATATATAGCAATACGTTGCTAATTTGAGAATTAGCTGAGGATTCAGTGTTTTTAGTTTATAATTCAGCCACCATTTAAAAGTAATTCCATTAATGATCCCTTTGCTGGGTTTTGTTAATAGAATTCTTTCTATAAGGGGCACCTAAAATTCTTAAAATTTGGAAAAATATGTCCGTGTCAAATTCTATGGAAAATGAAGTTTAAGAATAGAAATGAATGCCTTCATTGTTCAGATTCAAGGACTACCCATTTCCTCAAATTATAATGTTATTGATTAATACCTAGAACACTGTTCTATTTAAGTCACATTGCAGGACACATTGCCAGCATCATGCTAGATGGGGAAAATTGAAGGCATGATTTAAAATTTAGTTTATTTTAGACTTTGCCAAACTCTGGCTTTTCAGGCCTCTATACTGTTTTTTTTATGGTGCTACTGGGAGAAATTATGAAAGGCAGTGTTGCATTACCCAAAAGGAATGTGCTTAGGGTGCTAGTGAACAAGGGCATCAAAAATTACTTTGAAAAAATAATATTTAAAGCAATGCAGTAATCACAATAAAAGGCAGAGTTTGATTGCATTTTCTTTCATTTTCTTTGTAGTTCAGTATTGGGGTTTAACATTGAATTATATAGAGTCATGGTGGGTGGGGATATACCATTATCTTTTTCATGCTTAGAGTCAGCTACCTTTCCCAAGACTCTTTGATATGCAAAGCAAATTCCTTTACTAACAGCAGATAATTTCTCCCAAGGAAAGTGAAGGCTCTTATTTGTACACACCCAAGGACTAAGGTATTATTATCAAGTCTTTGGTCTCCCTTTTGAAGCCTGTATTGATTATTGAGCATGCTTCGTTCTCCAGCAAAGCCAATTCTATCATGTGTGGGCAGTTTGAGTGTAGGTCAGGACCCAAGAGGAGGGAGGGAGAAGTCACATTGATTGCAGAGTGGTCCTTTATGGTAGGAAACACTGGGATTTTCAATTAGTTATTCCAAATTCAGAGAAGTGCCTGTTTGTTGGGATTTCCCAGGCTTACCATTTTCTAAGAAAGCTTCTTCTTGGTCTTTAATTTCTAAGACTGATGAGAGCATTCACTATGGTTTGACAGTGAGTTCAGCTTTCTATACTAGTACATTTTCCTGTAGTGCGTATTTACTTGAAACAGCTGGGTTTAGAGGCAGCATGAATATTGCGTTTTAACATTCTAAGGCCTAACAAGAATCCAGTATATAAGTACCACTTCTAGATAAATATATTTGGTTGTTTCTTTGCATGAAAAAAAAAAAAGAGTGTCCCTATTTGTAGGGAAATTGAGTGTAAATCCACCACTCCAAAATTCCCTGGGAAATTTAGTTGCTGTTTGAAGATTTTAAGCTCCCCTAGGGATAGGTTTATGCAGTTTCATTTGTTTCACATGTACTTTGCCCAGGGTTGGACAAACAGATAAGCTTCTTAACTGGTGGATTTAACTGACTATCTCTTCACTTTTGAGGTGTCAACCTGGGGTTTAGTGAAAAATATTGAGGATAGGCAAATGTTGCTGGGAAAAAGCGGATTAATAAAGATGAAGTAACTTTGGTCTTTCTGGCATTATTCAGTTATCTCCTCTCTCCCTTTCTCTCTCTCTCTCTCTGTCACTACACACACACACACACACACACACACACACACACACACACACACACTTGCATATATTATATTTTTTTAACATGAAATCAAAAATGAGAGTGCTGATGGTGGAGTCAAGATACATAAATTCTAACTGTAAGACTGTAATGTTGATGAGTATATAGGAAATAGCCTCTTGTAAACCCTCAGCTTTTCACACTTTTGGACAAATTCCTGCCCTTCCCACTCTCCTTGAAATTTTTCTTGGCTTCTAGAACTTTCCTCAAGCCAAAAACAACTTTTACCTTTCTTAGGTCCAGACTTCAGGGGGTTATAGTGACAATTATTTGTGGGATAATGGCTTTAGACATCTCCTCAGGAACGGAGGAAGCGTTTCAGAAAAAAAAAGAAAAATAAGCAAGAGAGAGCAATCTTAAAATTGGGTAAAAATGTGGATCCTTTCATGCCAGGTTACATTTAAGTGTTCTTGTGAAAAAGAAAAGTGATGAAGGCCTAAAATCCGTTAGAACTTGAACGATTGATATGCCATGACAAATCCTTCCAGATGTTTCATTTTTAAATATTTATGAGTTAGTAATACAAAAATATTCAAATGATACAAAAGAATTGGCCTCTTCAGAGGCAACCATTCTTAGAGGCAGTTGTGATTCTTCCATTGATAGTTTTATGCACACGCAAATTTTTATATTTTATATGTTAACCCAAATGGTACCATACCCATATTTTTATGCAGATTTTTTCTGCTTAACAATTTATCTTGATATTTATTCCATTTTAGTGCATAAGGACTTACCTCCTTATTTTTTTACGCTGCAAATCTGCATGTTATTCCACTGTAAGATTTACCGCACTTGGTTTAGTTTGTGGCCTAGTCCTTGACGTGTAGGTTGTTCTGTTTTTGCTGTTACAAACAATACAATAGTGAATGTCCTTACATGTACGTATTTCCACAAAAGGGAGAGATTATCTTTAAAAGAAATTAGTGGAAGTGGAATTGCTGGGGGAAAAGTTATAGGCATTTAAATTTTGATTGATATTACTGCATTTTTCTCTGTTAGTTGTGCCAGTTTGCTCTGACGGTAGGGGCAGGTGAGAGCACTTGAAGTCACCATGTTGCACAACCTCAGAGGTTTGCTATCCCAGGCTGGCACCTACGAATGGAGTCGTGCTGTCTGTGGTTTCAGGACCCCCTGTGGATATCAAAATCTGCAGATGCTCAAGTCCCTTATATAAAATGGCATGTTTGTATATAACCTATGCACATCCTCCCAATAAATCATCTCTAGATTACTTTTAATACCTAGTACAACATAAATGCTACATAAATAGTTGTTATACTGTATTTTTAAATTAGCATTATTTTTTTACTGTTGTATTGTTATTTTTTAAAAAATATTTTCAATCCTCGGTAGGTTGAATCCAGGATGTGGAACCTACAGACACTGAGGGCTGACTATATTTGAGTAGAATATGTGAGTCTCTAAGTAAGCCCAGTCTTTATTCACCAGCACACATTCTTATAAGAACTTTGTGAAGGGTGATAACAAGATCAGATTATGAAATTTCTTAAAGGTCTGCTGTCTGAGTTCTTAAATCTGGCCTGCTTTATTTTAGATACCAAACATATGGCCATAGCTAATTATATGCTTAAATGCTGATGCGTTTCAAAACCATTGATGTTACTCTACAAGGGACCTCCAATGCAATTATAATAAGTTATGTGGTTGGAAAGACAGGAGGTATAAAGTGACCTTTAAAAAGAACTGCCATAAACTTTAAAGAAATTGATTTGTTTGTTAAGAACTATATTTGTTTCCTTTTTGTGTACATAGTATATATCAACATATTCATATATACACATGCCAAGCATCCCTGACTGAAAATCTGGAATCTGAAATGCTCCAAAATTTGTAGCTTTTTGAGCACCCACATGATACCACAAGTGGAAGATTCTACACCTGACACCTTTGCTTTCCAATGGGTCAGTGTACACAAACTTTGTTTCATGCACAATATTGTTAACAATACTGTATAAAATTACCTTTAGACTATGTGTAGAAGGTGTATACAAAACAGAAATGCACTTTGTGTTTAGACTTGTGTCCCATCTCCAAGATAGGTCATTAAGTATATGCAGATAATCCAAAATCTGAAAAAATCCAAACTCTGCAACACTTCTGGTCCCAAGCATTTTGGATAAAGGATATTCAGCCTGCATTGGTGTGTGTCTGTATTTCAAATATACATGCTGTGGTATGCTGGAGCCAGCTTTTATTGGCTCACAAGGGCCAATTTTTAGACATTTTGCAAGAAGTTGTTCTTATATTTGTAGCTTGAAACCAGACAAGGTAGGGGTGTTTATACCATAGCAGTTGGCAAACACTAAAAATCAGGGCCTTATGTCCTGGAAAGCTCATTGTGAAATACTTGGCAGTCTACCACTGTACCTGGGTATATATAATCAATACTCTAAAAATGAAGAAACCTTCAGAAATATTATAATTAATTTGTTTATGTTTACACTATCTGATTTCCAATAAGCAGGAAAAACTAGGAATTAGTTTTGTTTTACTTTTTTCACCAAAGCCTCATCAATGCATTATAGGTTAATTTTGCTTATCACAGGTACAAATAAGGGACATATGTATCATAATAGTTTCTTTATAATCTGTGTATAATTTCTGGTTGTTTGTGAATATATTTATACCAAAATAATCTCTTACAAAAAATACATTATAGACATACTAACAGCATGACTTAACAATATTCATTGTGATAGCTCATGACCCTAAAAGCAAAAAGGTCACCACCTATTTGATCATCAGAATCAAGAAAACTGGCAGACATGCTGCTATTAAATTAAAGAAACACATACTTTAAAGACAGAAGGATATTTGGGGTTCATGTGACCCAGTACCCTCATTTATACGAAGGAAAGAATGGGAATTAATGCTGTTAGGACTCACATGAGTCAAAACGTAATTGTCCTGATCTAGCATAGCCCGTGTTTTAAGAGCTTTGAGTCTGAAAAAAGAAACTGGGGACTTTAGGGCATGCAAATTGTGTGACATATAAAGTTTATACTGTTAAGTTTTCTTCTCAATGTTGAAATAAGGAAGAATGACTGTTATCCAGTTAAATATAGGTAATGTTAATAACTTGATAAGAATTTAAGGAGACTAAATGTCAGAGTTAGGGCTCTGCTGGTAAATATCATTTATAAAAGGCAGAAGTAATAGAGAATTATATATAGCCTTGTGGCTTTCGCCATTCTATAAGTAGTGAAATGTGATTTATTATTCTGTACTCTGTCGTGTATTACTCAAGAGGCACAAAGAAATGATGACTTAGAATTCCTGCATAAAAATGAACTGAGAGACTCATGTTTTCTGGATGTGAAAGAGATTATAAACAGACTATGACACCTATTTTAGTTTATGACTTACTGATCTATCAAGAAAATAACTTGTAAAACCCAAATTAACCTGGAGAAATGATAATTCACTAATAATGAAAGCCAACTGTGCTAGTTTCTCTTGATAGTAATATTATAGTATTAAAATGTGGTTTACATGTTAGATCTTTGGGAATTAAAGAAGACTTATTTCTTAGGGTCCTGATGAATTCAAATTTGATACAACCTATGTTATTCTAGTTTTAAGGATAAAAATTTTTAGGAATGTGATTTTTCTCTTAAATGGAAATTTAAGATTGGACTAATATGGGCTCCTCCAAAAAGACATGAGGCCGGGTCTGCCACAGCTTCCACCTTGATCGCTCGGATCTCTCATTTATAGTTTTCAACAGACATTTCCAACAGGACAGTCTTTTACTATAGAATTGAATTCTTTATAAGGAAATCTTGCCAATTTTCCTCTTCTGTCATTTTATTCTCATGATTGTTTTTAAAAATCGCTTCATATATTGGAAGATTCATGTGAGGTTACAGCTAAACATTCATTTTCCAGGCTAGAAACTCCCAATCCTTATGCTCATACCTTTGATCTTTTATTTCTAAATGATCTAATATTAATGAAAGCACTTCGTGAATTGTAAAGAGCTACACAAATGTGTGATAGTATTTTCAGTAACCATAAATTTTTTCAATGCCTTGTTTTGGGATTTTAGGACTGAAATATTTTTTATGGTCTTTGAAATTTGGAAAGAAGTCAAATATTATTAAAACATTACCCATTGTTTTCTTTTTCAAAGCGAATGTGACCTGCACAAATTAACGGGCAATGATATATACACCTAAATTTTCATTGTCACGTAGGGGCAAGGGATTTTATGTTTATTTAGAGACAGGATTCTTATGCAATAGATGAAAAAGAAAAAAGAGAAGAAATGTACTTACTTGAGCAGATATATAGCTCTTGGGAAAAAATATGTCATGATAGCTTTCTCTGTAGAGATATATTTTGTTGAGTATATTTTTTGTACTTGTTAAGACTTACTGAAATACTGTTTTACTTTATTCACTCATTCATCGTAACCTTAGTAACTAGCCCCTTAATTTAGATTGTATCCATTTTGACCTAAAAATAAATGATCTACATTTGCATAGTTTTGTCAGGGCTCCTTTTTAGCACTTTATGTATCACAAAGGGTATTTTAAAGTAGGTTATATGCATTTCTATAGGGAAAAAGAATTATGAGAGGATTATTTGAAAAATAAATTTATATATTGTTGAACATACACTGAGAATCTCTTGAGCAGTTGATATGTAGTTCGTAGAAGGCAAACTTTCCAGTGGCACTTGGCTGACTGGTTTTGCCCATATGTTTGTAGGTGTTTTAATCTATTATGGAAAACTCAGCCCAGTTCATGTGGACAATCTATGGAGTGGAGGTTATAGAGACAAGTCTTGAATAATGTCCATTTAGAATATGACAGTGTGCGTATTAAGGTCCTCAGTCCGTGAGAAAAGCCATAGTATGTCAGATACTACTTTTGGTGCCTATGAATATGGCAGTGAACCATCAAGTATGGTTCCTGCCAGCAGGGAGGAGAGGTGTGGAGGAGCGGGTATATAACCAGCCTTTCTAGTTACATAAAGACCAATTCTAAATGAATTTGGGAAAGATATTAGTGGAATGCCTCACCTATGCATTTTGACCATGTTTGTGTCAGTACCATCTGCTGCAGCCAAATCAGTTTTATTTGGAAATATGTGAATATGAAGTTGCTTGATAAGATTGATTAATTAAAGCCAGAGAGGTCCTTTCAAAATGCCACGCCTCTGGTTCACACACTGCAGCGCCTTTCACCGCCTCTACAAAGAAGACATCATTGCTTAACGTGGCCCTCAGGACCCTCCTCGTCTGGTGTTCTCCATCCCAACACACCGACGGAAAGGCCATTCCCTGGCACGTGACCAGGCTCCATGCCGGAACCCACCCACCTGCTCTCTTCTCTGCCTCCCTCCCCTGCAATGAGCCTCCCGGGCACCCTTCCCGTTTCAGCTCCATCCTGTTCTCTGGAAGCCTGCCTTGAGCTGTTTGCCAAGGTCACAACCTCTCTTCTTCCCTTTCTAATTTTTTTTTGGAAAACATAAGTAACAGTTGTCATAATCCAACTTCGTTGAAATGAATAAGGTAATGATTACTAAATTTACAAAATGTATAGAATAGGTTAACGTTTTATCATTGAAACAAAGAAGAAGTGGCTTTAAAGGCAGGTTTGGAACGACGTATTTTACCCTTGAGAGAAGATGCTTTTCGTTAGCAATATTATTTTCTGAGTGATTGTGTACTAGATTAAAAATTTGGAGGCATGTCATAAATTTGGAAATAATCTAATTTGGCATTGACTTATTCAGGATTCTATCAGTGAAAAGAAAATAAAATTAAATTTTGATGTATTAAGATAGATAAATAAAGCCTCTAATTTTTGAAATGAGTATCCACCTGACATTTATCTCTCATTCTATCTGTTGAACATTGAGTATTGATTTCTACCTTTTTATTTATCAATGTAATGAATATTGATTGCCACAAAGATGTCCATTGACATTTTACAGTCCTAGAGTAACTTCTAAATAAAGAAGTAGATTAAGGCTTGTGTAATTCTGTTGTTGTGTGTTTCTCATTGTAATTCTCCCAGCATTCATTCCCCCTTCCTTTTTTTCTCTTTCTCTCTTTATTTCAATTAAATAACTTGTTAGAAGATCAGTATAAGCCCACTGTGGAGAAGCACGTGTGGTGTATGACAGCAGAGATACAAGTAAATGTTTAAAGTCCCCACAGCTGTCTGTGATTTCCTGTCTGTTCTTGTCAATTAAACATGGTATCTTTTCCACCAGACCTTTTTCTCAGGGTCTACATATATGAGTATATGTCTGTGCAAACACACAATTATGTATGCATACCTCTCTATATATATAGATAACAAGTTACATCAGGGGATCAGACAGTATGCATTGTAAAACGATGTGCTTTTTTACCCCACTTAACAAAGAATTAAACATTGTTTTATTTCTGCATACCTGGAACTTTTTTTTTCCTCTGCTCTATAAATCGCTTTCCAAATCCAAAATGCTTTCAAGTTCTGCTTATAGTTCTCACTGAAGCCTTTCCAGAATCCCTTATTTAGAACCTTCTTCTGCCTCTACCAGGCTCCCATATATATCTCTATCATAGCATTTTCACAATTGTCTTCTTTCAAAATTTATGTGTGTTTATTTCCCTCAAAAGGAAGGAAGCTCCAAGTGGACGCTCCCCCGAGTGTCATACATAAATTTTTGGGTTTTTTCAGAGTCAGCAATAACACTCCCTTTTCTCCACTTCCATAGTTTAGCATCAAATGAGAAACAGTCTAGAGAAGACAGATAAATGGAGATTAATGTGACAAATGGAGATTAAAGCTGATTGTAGATCTGCATTTAGATCTTAGCTCAAAAGGGCTTGCTGCCAATTTCCAGCAGAATGTAATAGACTTGCGCGGTAGTTAATGACACATCTGGACAATTAGAGGTCTCTGACGTTTTTCCTCTGGGCAAAAAGCAGAACCCAAGCAAATTCATGAAAGGGAAAGTTTGTATGGCAAGCTGGTGTCCTCTGCACATTCTCTGCTTCTGATAACAGTTCCTCCTTCACTAGGTAGAAGTGCCTGAGGGGGCAAGAGAGGCTGGGCTTGTTATTCTAACAAATGTCTCCATAGGAAACTGTAGGGCTAAGGAAACAAAGTTCTCAACTATAGACCTTGTATCTCTTCACTGTATCTTGTGTTTTACTCAAGTAAGTTAACTAAAAATTGATTTAATGATCAAATCTTCTGTTTGTCTCCCTGGGCCACCTGCCCTCCTCCCATACAGTGAAGGTATTATCTGGAAAACACTGAGTAATAACTTTTTCATTCTGAAGTAACTAAGGTTTAGGGCAAAAGTATTCAGAAATCTCTGACCATAAAAATTGCAACCTAAATAATTCCTGAGACAGTTGATAAAATGGAGACATGACATGCATCAAACATAGCTTCAGAATATGCGTGCATTCTTATACAGAGATCTGAAAGTAAAACACATGACTGGAAATGGACCAGTGTAAGTAACACAACCATGGTTAGCATTCTTGAGGCAGATCAAGTGAGTGATTAAATATTTACTTCACTCAGTTTTTTCTTGAGTTTGCACAAATTTGTAGATTTTATTTATTAGATACAGAAGTTAAGTTCACCTAGAATATCATATCATTTAGAAAGAAAGATGAATGGAAAATCCCAACCCTTTGTGTATTTGAAGTGATACTAAAAATTTTAAAAATGGGATTGTTAAAATGGGAAATGGTAATACTTGGTAAAATAAGAACTAATTTTCCTTTAAAAGATTGTTGACTACCATTGAAGACCAGTAATTAACTTCTTTAGTTATTTGCAGTAATCACAACTAATAAACCATATGGTATTACATCTTAAGTTTCATAGATTCTGGATCCAAGTTTGTTTTGTGCTGTGCTGATGGGATTATAGCCATTTATTCAACATCAAGATATAGTTAAAAATTTTTACTGGTATTAGAGAAAAAAATAAGCTATACTTTTGTACTTGATATAAACTCTTCATACCATAATAAGGTAAACTGGATTGTATAAACTAGTAGGCCACTTTGGGGCATCTTATTTTTAAATTCTGAAATGTGATTATTTTGAGTGATATAATAATTGTAGTTCAGTGCTAATTTTAATGACTTAGCTTTGAGAACATGTAAGTTGTCTTTGAATGGTACATTTACCAAATGAGTAAGATAAACAAAATTAAAACTGGGTAGGGATTTAACCATGATATTTGAATTTATTTTACTTTCTAGCTTGCCTTTCAAAAATTCCAACAATACTCATTTGATTTGAGATATAATTTACAGACCAATGAATGTGAATGATTTAGAGCAGTGAAATTTGAGAGGAAATTGAAGAATGAGGCAATTCATTGTCTATGTATATGTATGTGTTAGAAACATGTTTGAATGATATGATTGGAATGGAGTCATAGTGTTTATAAGTTTCCCAAAACATGGATTGTTGAAATATAACAATCCAGGTTGTGAGAATTCTTAAATAATTCATGCAAGATATCAGAGTGGAGCTCCAACAATTTGTTCTAGTCTTATTTGGATATAATGTCTGTGAGTGATGCAGTAAATGAGGTTATAAATATTCATCTATTTTATCACTGGCAACAGCTGAGAATCTCTGAACAGACAGTGGACCACAGAATCCAGATCCTCCATGACTGTGCCTAACCCATAGACTTTTCTAACTTTATTTTCGTGTTAGATATCAGCAGCTCAGAAACATTCGTGTTAACCAGCTGCAGAAACAGAATTATGCTCCTTTGTATTAGAATTTGAAAAGGCTGTTACTTGATTTTCCACAAAATGCAAGGTAGGTAGACTTTATTCTCATTAAAAATGAGAATTAAATAGGGCAAATGAAAGACAGGGCAGTGCTTAAGGGAAAGGCAAACAAAATTATTCTCCCACTTTTCAACAAAAGCTATGATTTGAAATATAACCTGCAAAGCCAAGTGTGAATAAACTGTATCCTAGAAAGGCAAAGTGTCTCCTGAGGGCTAGGACATCCCTTTAGTTCTCTCTGAAATCTGGGAATAAATTTTCCAAATGATCTTTACAAAAATATAGTCTGAATCATATCTGGGTAACCAGAATTGCACTTTAAGAGAGAGATTAAAAAATTGAATACATAATGCATTAGTATATTTCAGGTCTATAACAATAGACTCATAGAATCTTTTGATACTAGCTGATAGAACTTGTTTCCCTAAAAGTTAAAAAAGTATTTTACATGTCAAGTCCCTACTGTTTGTCATAGCAATTTTATGTATTTTGGTGTTGTGGATTTCTGTACATAATATTCCCTTTAAGATCAACAGATTGATTTCCTCATTTTTTTAAGCAGAATGAATTAAGCTGTCTCAAAAAGCCTCTGTACAAGAAATCTTAAATTTTAAGAGTGAGTTTTAAACAGTATTCATCTAGACTTTCATTCATTAATTCATTCAATCATTATCTACTAAACGCAAACTATATTTAGGGCATCGTATTATGGAATCCCTCTGGTATTCATTTTGGTGAGAAATGCCAAATAAACAAATGAGTTATGTGTCAATGGGGGAATGTAATAGATTCATTCTGGAAGTGGCATGAATGACTTCTTGCTCCCTTAACTGTCCTTGTAGTATCAATACAAAAATAATACTTTTATTGTCAATATATTGAATTTTATGCTATAATGACTGGATTTCAAAAGAGGGCATGATTCTCAGCCACATGAATATTTTATTCTAAAACATTTACAGTATTACTCCATTCATTTATTCAACTATACATATTGAATACTTATTATGTCCTAGGCATTCTCCTAGGAGTCTGAAATAAAATACTACATACAAAGCTCCAAAAAGAAACTATATTCATTTGAAAAACTATTTCAAATAGACTCTGCCTTCAGATATTTCAACTTAGTTTATTGGAAAATTTTTCCTTAGAAGTGGTCTATGATTTTATACTACAAATGCAGTTTGGTGTACAAAATGCCTCTTTAACAAATACAGTACAAAAAATATATCCACTATTTTTGAAATTTTCTGAATAAATGAAAATGCACATTAGTAGTACAACTAATTCTAATTTCGAATTAGTTGAATTAATCTCCTGTGCTTTCAGAGTGCTTTAACATGGTAATGTCATATCACAAATTAGGGTGTCACCCAAGGCTGTTTAAAAGACTAACGAAAAAAATGTTGTATAGGGAATTAGTAAGGATTTGGGGTTAGACACTGGAGAGATTTAATTACAAGATCACATATTCACAAAATTGATTGTATATTCAGACTTACTGAATTTAAGCGCTTAGGCAAAATATCGAGGAATATTACAGGTCCTGCTTCCAAACTGAAAGCCTCTTCTGATTATAATCTAACCTGTGTGCCAACTCTGACATGTTGCAAACAGATGCTGTAATCCATTGAAACTCTTTTCATCTTATTGGGGGAAGACTGTTTTAAAGTTCTTAATGGTTATTTTTCTAAAAATGGTTCATTTAAGATCTTAATTGGGTACATGAAATGGTTTCTTCTGTCATTTATCCTAGTACGTGCACACGTGCAACATGTACAGAAAGATTCCTCTGTTTTAGACATTACACAATTTTATGAGGCATGGAAATGAGAAAAGAGAGCTTCATTCTTTAGAATACCATGTTTGACTAGATAGTAAAGACAGAGATCAGCAGACCTCAAACGTGATGTGAGTGGGAGCACAGGCATCAATTCGTATATTAGTTTGATAGGGCTGCCATAACAAAGTTCTACAGGCTGGGTGGCTTCAGTGACAGAAATTTATTTTCTCACATTTCTGATATGAAGGTATAGGCAGGTTTGGTATCACTGAGGTCTCTCTCCTTGGCTTGCAGATGGCCACCTTCTAACTGTGTCCTCACATGGTCTTTTTACTGGGTGCACATCCATCTGTATCCAAATTTCCTCTTCTTGTAAGGATACCAGTCAGATTGGATTAGACCCCACCCCAATCCAGCCCTTCCTTAAAGGACCTGTCTTCAAATACAGTCACATTCTCAGACACTGGGGCTTAGGGCTTCAACACAGGAAGTTTGGGGAGATGGAGTTCAGCTCATAACAGTTAGGACAATTTTAAAGTATTTAATTTATTTACAGTGGCCATAATGAAACCATTTACCTTTAGTTAAGCAAGAGCCAAGGAAAGTGATGGAGCATCAAGCTGAGGGAAGATGAGAAAGTAAGTCCTGAAGGTTCTCTCTGGCCCCAGACTGAGCTCTGAGCTTAACCTTTTTCATTTTGGTGTTTTGAAAAAAAGTCAAATAAACAAAGTAGGATCCTTTTTAACTTTGATGTAGGAGACCTTTTGACTCTGAGTTTAGTCAGGAGCACACAACTTAAGACATGGTTGGGGGTTTGGCTTTTTCACCAGCATGTTCTTCTCGTTTCCAGACCTTGAATTCAGAGAATGTGTGTGTGTGTGTGTGTGTCTTTGTGTGCATCTGGGGAAGGTTGTGTGTGTGTATTTGGTGGAGCGCAGCAGGAGAATCCCCCTGAAAGGACAGAGGAGTGCAGTCCTGGCCACAGATATGCCTGGATGTCAAGGCAGCTCTGAAGAGCAGCAAATACGGGGGGAGAATGGGCAGCTCATGGGATTCAGGGATGAAGACTGTCCACGGAGCCACCATGGGGTGGCTTGCTGCCACTTTTATCCCTTCCATTGGAAGTACCTGGGATATGTGGAGCCAGAGGGCTGGTGAAAACCTCACTCCCTGGGCTGGAATTTTATGATAAAGCAACAGCCAACTGTCTACTCTGGAGCTTCTTGAATAGGTGGTTCTTGTTTCTTTCCAGCTTAACATTTTTCCTGCTAACCCTGTGGGTGGCTTGCAAAGAAGAATTTCTATTTTATGTCCATTTAATCTGCCTCATGCAAACAACAACCTCCATTTTGACATTTTAAGACAGAGATTGTAATTAATGCTTCCAAAACATTAATAAACCAGAAGTAGAGTCATTGCATGGTTCTGTGACTGGAAGGAAGAGAACCCAGGGGAAGGGATTTTTTCATCAATATTCTCTTCCTATTACATCTCCTATAGCTCTCTACCAACTCCTAAGTGTGTGTGTATATATGTGTGTGTATATATATATATATATAAGTATATGTATATTTGTTAATTATTAGTTTAATTATGATGTTTTGCAAAGGTTGCAGATAATTTTACTGTGGGTGAGGGAATTTACAAACACACTAACATAGTGAGAAGAAAGGCTGGTTTTTATTGCTGGTTTTGCAAGTAATAGGTTGGTGACCATTATCCTGTCACTTAATCTCCCTCTGTCTCAGCATGACATCTATAAAATGATGAAGATAATATCTGCCAACCTAATTAAGAGTTGTAAGGATCAAGTGAAATAATGTCAAGGAAAGTGCTTTATAAACTGCCAGGCACTATACAAATAGAAATGAGGAATGCTGGTTCAGAAATGTGAGATTATATTGGAGGCATTAAAAGCTTATAACAAATGCTTTCAGTTCTCAAAAGTCTTGTCTGATCAGACTAAACTAAGGTGTCTTTATTATAACCCAATTCCTCAAATCCC